>JAMADQ010000012.1:0-195856 GCA_023624055.1 Paecilomyces sp. PK2413 | reverse complement strand
TTACTGGTTTGGTGGTAATCTTGGGGCACCCGCATTGGGTTTTTTTTTTTTTTTCTCCCCCCCCCCCCCCCCCCCCCCCGCCCCCAATAGATTATAGTATGATATACTGGCTATCAGCACACTCTGTTGGGAGGACCCTGCTACAATCGACTTGGCAGATGGCGTGAGATTTTCTGGCGGTGCTCTAGAATCCTTGTCTTGAGTAATACCATATCTAGGCAGTTAATTATCTGCGACGGTCGGATGACGCGGGGAACGATTATCCCAGGAATCCTCCCGCACTGTACGAAATTGACTGGCGTAACCTACCAACAAGGAATATCCCCAACCGCCAACCTCTAGGCCAAGAAGACGAAAGAAGAACGAACCGAGTTGAGGTCCAGGTCGAGGCTGGCCAGGTTGTCTGTGCCGCTGCACGGAAGTGGAATCCGCGTTAAGAAACCCGCCAAATCCACGCGAGCAGAAAGATCCTGTGCACGGTGCGATCCATGCAACTGGCAGGATTGAGATATCTATGCTCTGCTGTCCATCGCCGCTCTTTTCTCTTCTGGTCGACACTCCCCAGGCCTGGCCGATGCTCCTCGAATCGACATGTGTTACGCTGGATTGGGTGATGACGAGTCCCTATCAGAAGCTGTCGTGTGCAGACAACAACTTCTTTACTAGCCGTTGTGGCGGACTGAGCCAGCGTCCATCCGGTAGGTCTCTGGACGGTGTTGGGGCTCCACCACGAGGCCCTTGAGAAGAGGCTCGCAACCTGTCACCGCGTGTTGAATCTGCAGCTTCGCAGAGGGTGAGTTGGGCTAGAAAAGCGGAAGACGCCCTAGCTCCAGAGCTTATGGCCCAGCAGCCGCTCCGCTACCGAAGCCCGAGCTTTGCTTGAGGCGATGGAGTTGCTCTGCTCATCCTCGCCATGGGGCATTTCTGTTATTAGTGATCCCAGGAGCATTTGGTATCATTGTTGAGTTCTGTTGTAATTACTGCAACACCAAGACCGGTCAGGTATTAGTGTGTACGGCAGACATGGAAACATCCGGCACATAAAAGTCAAACTGTGTTCCAGACACCAGGGAGCTGGGACAATCATGATGTTGTTGTTGCAGCTGCTCCAGAGTACCTCGTGAAAAAAGGTACCCCATAAGGCATCAGAAAATGCCGGATCTTGTCATCTGGTTGGTCAATGTACCAGTAATGCCAGTATCTTCGGATGCGAACTGGCCGACCCAAGGTACAGTGCGCGCGACCAAAAGGGGAGCTCTTAGTAAGTGGTGAACCACAACTACGCGGCTAAAATAGAAAAAAAAAAGAGGGAAAAAAATTATCTGATGCTGGTTCGTGTTCCCACTCTGCGGATCGACCTTTCTGACGGCTAGAAAAAAATAAAATAAAATATTGATATCAAGGAACAAGTCAATGCGTTAGACTCGAAGGACAAGATGGCTGGACTGCTTTGTTATTACCCGGATATGTAATACTCTGTATGGAGTTACGCACTTTGTGGTCGTCTCTCGCAGATCGCTTCTCGCGGTGAGCGATCTCCAACGTTCTTCAACCGTGCGTTTAACGGTGCATGAAGCAACTATTGTATGCGGAGGAACCATTTCCTCCCCGGACTGCGAGAATCGCTGCATGTCGATGTTATTGAATTGCCACTGGACAGCGGCTGTAGCATCCATGTGAAAGAGCTCGACCCCTCAAGCAGACATGGTCTGATCCCAGAACGAATGGCTAGCTATTAATTATTCCATTGCCGTTGAACTACTCGAGTATCTTTGTCTGGCGGTGGTACCTTGGACATCAGCGTTCATCCATCCATGACCAGGGACGATCCACAGCAGCAGGACAATGCTGTACTTAGCCAGAAGGATAGAAGGATAAACAGATAGATAGATAATCAGCGAAGCTAAGCTCTTTGTCTGGCGAGATCGAATCAATCAATCAGTCAATCAATCAATCAGTAACTAACAATAATGCATCCCCTGTGCTGCTGGAACGGTGCGGCGCTGGCCTGGCCCGTCTCGCTCTCCGTCTCAGGCTGCCCCCAAAGCCGAAACTTTTCTGATCCACGGTCCACCACCAACGGAACACTTCCTCTTCCTCTCTCTCTTCTTCCCTTCTCTCTCATCCGCTTGACCTTTCTTCCTTTTTCCCCTTCCCCCCCTTTTTCTCCTCCTTCGACGATTCTAGGTCACGGCACGTTCCTGTCGTGATTCGTGTCTCTCGCTTGCCCGCAGGAGACACTCTTTGTGTCCGTCTTTCCCCTGCCGCCAGTCCGGCCTCTGCCAGCAGAGAGAGAGATGGCATCCGCCCCGGCGCCCTCCCCGAAGCTGGATCGTTACATCGTCATCCACGTTGCGACGACCTGTGATGAACACGGCGTCTATGTCACCAAGGACTCGGCCGAGGTGATCGAGCTGGGATGGATCTTGCTGGACACAAAGACTTGTGAGGAGGTCGGTGAAACTTGCGGTGATCTCCGTTGCGTTTCGCTCCCTGAACACTTCCGCTGACCTGGGTTTCGGTGTGAACAGCTTCACCGCGAAAGCGTCCTCGTCAAGCCCGTCAACACCCCCATTACGCCTCTCTGCAGTAAGTCCGATCGTCCGTCAATGCGTGTCGCCTGACCGGAGCATCCAATGGCTGATGGAATCTAGCGAGCTTGACAACTCTGACGTGGGAACATGTCCGCACGGCAGGTACCTTTCGGGACGCCATCAACCGCTTCGACTCGTTTGCTCAGGAGCACCTGTTGAGCAAGAACCTGGAGTTCTCCTTTGTGACCTTGGATTCCTGGGATCTCCGCGTCCAGCTGCCCCGAGAGGCCCGTGACAAGGCCGTGGTGCTGCCGCCATACCTGCAGCACTCCCGTACCTTCGACCTCCGGACGGAATACCAGAGGTGGCAGACCCATCATCCGGAATCTCTGCCCTTTGGCCCCAGCTCGCTGGCCAACATCTGTGCTGCGCTCGAAGTCGAGCCCGTCCAGTCTTCCGCGCCCATCAAGCACAACCTTCCTTTCCACCTCCAGGCCCTGGCGCCCGCCTCCCCTCGACGTGCGATGGAAGAAGCCATCACGCTGGCTCGAGTCCTCCGTGGTCTGATCCGCAAATCCCAACCTCCGCACGAGCACCCCGAGATCCTGACTCGTCCCATGGATGCCCGGGCTGATGTTCGTGCCTTTCTGGCCGAACGTAGCAAAGTGCTCCACATGAGCGGTCTGCCCCATGATACGACACAGTCCGAGCTGGAAAGCTGGTTCACGCAGTTTGGAGGACGACCCATTGCCTTCTGGACCCTGCGGACACCCGACCAGCACAAGCCTACAGGAACCGGTTTTGCCGTTTTCTCGTCCCACGAGGAGGTACGCTGACTCTTTACACTCTATCGGGTTGGCCGCTTGTTTTATAACTAACATCGTGTTTTCTGCTAGGCTGCGGAAAGTCTCTGCATGAATGGACGTGCTCTCAACGAAAAGGCCATTGAAGTCTCTCCATCGTCGAGCCGTGTCCTCGACCGTGCCGCTGAAATCCTCACCCCGTTCCCGCCATCGAAGAACCGCCCTAGACCTGGTGATTGGACTTGTCCGTCTTGTGGATTCTCGAACTTCCAACGCCGCACAGCTTGTTTCCGTTGCTCTTTCCCCGCAGTCGGTGCTGCTCCAGACCCCATGGGATTTGCTTACGGCTATGGCCCCCCATCTATGATGCCCCCTCACATGGGCCACCACGGAGGCCACGGCATGGGCCACTCTCGTGGCATGGGCGGTAACGGCGGTGTTGTGCCTTTCCGGGCTGGTGACTGGAAGTGTGGTTCTGAAGGATGTGGCTACCATAACTTTGCGAAGAACATCAACTGTCTGCGCTGCGGTGCTCCTCGCTCTGGAGCAGCCGTTGTGGCCGATTCGGCTTTCCCGTCCCCCATGGATCCGCCTGCCGGCTTCGGGATGGGACCTGGCTCGATGACAAGCACCCCGGGACCTGGTCCGTTTGCTTCCACAACTGGCGCCTTTGGTGGATTTGGCCAGCAGTTTGGAGGCCCGCCCAACAACTATGGCCTTCCCTCTGGCCTTGGCAACGCTCCTGGACCATACCCGCCTATGGGCCAGATGAACGCAGGATACGGCTCGACCAACGCATCACACTCCGCTGCCTCTTTCGGTAACCCGGCGACTCAGGCTGCGTTTACTGGTGCTGACCATGCTGGTCCTGCCGCCAACGCTTCTAACGGAAATTTCTACGGTAATGACGGTTCAAACGACCCATTCGCCTTCCTTTCCACTGGCCTTGGAGGACTTACGGTTAGCGACGATTCCCGACGGAACGGCGCTTCCGCCAACAAGTCTCCGGCATAAACGTTGAGGGGAGCATACGATATCCCCAGCTCTGCTTGTCGCTATGGGATTGTGCTTAACGGTCGGCATCGGTGTGGATCGATTCTTGTTTGGAGCGTGCTTGTATAAGGAAATAACTTTGGGTGCATTTGGCTGGTAGGAGCAGGCTGGGAGCTTGTCGTTGGTTCGCGCGGGGTTTTCGCTGGGTATCTCGGTCTGTGGCCCGCCCTATTCGGCTTGTTTAATATTCCGTATTCGAAAAAGCATTGCATGGTATCCAGGGGAAATTCTTACTGCGACAACGGGCAGGTGGCGGGATGCATCCTTCACGTCAGTTACTTTGACTTTTAACGTTTTCTTTTTGTTTTCCTTTTTCAGGCGGGAAGCCTCAACCAGATGATGGTTCCTTTGGAGATCGAGCTTTCTTCTCCAATGACGAAGAGCGGAGACGTGCAACATCACCGTGCCATGAGAACAGGTATTTTGGATGCCTCTCTTTTGCCCACGGAAACAATATAATGCGGTGGGGAACATTGGAAATTGCTGGTATGATCACGGATGGGTTACAATGGATTGGAATTTGTCGGGGGTGTTGGGGATTCCTTATTACAGCCAGCGATTTTCAACAAGCAGTTACATAAGAGGGATAAGGCGAAGGTACAGAGATCACTGTTTATGAACAAGAGTGAGAATGCCTCTTTCTTCTTTTTCCTTTTGAGCGTCTATATTAGTTTTATACTTGGAAAAAAGTCAGATTGTCATGGGAGGGATACACAAAAGAAGGCCGGTCGAGAAACTGTATTGAATCACGGGTCGGAGGAATACCAGAATTGGACATAAATCAGATGGGCTGACTGGTGGTCTCGCTTTCCTTTCTCTTCTCTCTGTCCTTATCTATTTTGGCATCGTGTTGCCGGTTTCTGCTCTGTCTGTGTCATGAACGGAGGATTTTGTTTTGAGGTTGGCTGGCAATGTGACTGGGTTAGTCTTTCGGATCATGGGACGGGTTGGAGTGCGGAGGATTGCTTTCAGCTGTCTGATCTCTTGCACTTTTTGGTGTCTTCATGCGGAGAGATTCCCGGGACCTTTCGGCCTCTTCGTTTTTTCTTTTTTTCGTTGTATTTCCTTTTCTCGTAATCATCGAAAGAGATTCTGTATCTTCAGCCCGTCTTACCGTGTACGTGACTTGTCTCATAAATCGTCTATTGATATAAATTACTGGGCTGCCTTTGCCTTCTTGGAATATATCTCGAGAATTTTTGACTATCATGTTGTATCCAGGGTGAACCGACTTGATTCTGAGTATCTAGACTATCAAAACGTATACCTTGCTTAGTTCCAGTACTCATGTCAAATACTATCCCCACGTTGGGAACATTCAGTGTCCTATTTTCCTTTTGGGTAGGAGCACTTGGAGCAGCCTGGCTTGAGGCGTATAGGATAAACATCACCAGATGGACTGTCCACATCCATATATGACCGTAACAAGATTGGTATCGTGTCAACAAATAACACCGCCGTTTCCCTTCCATAACCGTACATTAAATCTTGTCGATGACTCCCAAACTAATAACCTGACTATTCCAACCGCTGCCCATATACTACATGGCTAGCAGATAGCAGTGGAGGTCAGTAATGTCACCTTATTCTCATGCCGGAGACCATTCTAACTTACAAGTTGTGCATCATATGTACGTCGCGCTTCTTTGCGTCCTTTCTCACAAGTGCGAGGAACACCTGAATCTCCTCATGACTCCAGCCGAGCACTTGGGTGAAAGTAGCAACGCTGAATGCTTCGAGTCCCTCGAGAAACTGCAACATATTGAAGGCACCAATTTCTTTCTATATTCTAAGAGTTAGTCGACTTGGAACAAGGGAGAGGGACAAGACTTTCGTAGTTAGGGATGAACAGATCAGATCACTAACCATCTTTGGATCTTGCGGCCATGTTCCCAGAGGGAGCCGAAATACTTTATGTTCCACGTTCTTAAAACCGGCCTCCTCTGCCCATTGCTTCAAATTCACTCCAATGGTGACGGGTCGGTTAATTCGATCACAAGCCTCGCAAAGAAGTTCGTAGAATCGATTCACGTTATTCCCTTCTTTTAGGGAACCATCTTCGGAATAGTTCACTAGATGAAAGTCTTGGAACTCAACCCAACCTCCAATTTTGGTTTGTCTATGTCTGTATGTTAGCACAGTTTATGGGTTCTGTTCATGGGAAGGAGGACAAGACTCACTTATACGCCTGCGCAAACAACTTTGGCCAATCTGAGATGGAGCCGCACATATACCTGGAATGAATGAGGTCGAATGGTCTCCTCTCTGGCCATTCCGCTTCAACGTCATCAACCTCGAATTGTACATTAGGCGGTACCCTGTTGTTATTGTCGTCAGTTACTTTCATGTAAAAGAATGAGTCAAGGAGCGTATACCATGGAGGTTGGATGGGACTTAGGTCGTTTCCGATAATCTGGAGGTATCAGCTCACCATCAATAGACCTTCGAAAATGTTATGGGATAAAACACACAGTTTCAATGGAAGGCATCATGTCGGCTGCATGTAAACGATTAGCTGGTGACACAGTCGACACGAAGAATTTCATACCAAGTTCCATCGCCCAAATACCTGTTCCTGTTCCAATATCCAATACGCGCAGAGATTCGCCTTCGACGGGTGCGAGAAACAGCTTCCCATCAAGCGCCAGCTTGAACATGTGGTGGAAGAGATCGAGACGGTCCTGCTCTCTCTCATCGTTGGGGAACTTATAACCTAGCGGTCGGTCACCGTAAGCATCTTATCCTTACGATTGAAGCTTGGTTGCAACTAAAGGTTAGTTCGTCAGACAACAAAACTTACTTCCTTCCCGGTAACTATGAAATCGTCGTCCGTGGACCCATTTATAATCCACCACGCTTGAGCTCAACGATGTGGCGTAACTCTCTCTGTCGTGACCATATCAGTTAGACACGTTCATATACCCCGTAGACAAATGTCTAGGCTCCTTGATAATGGTGGCGCGATTACAGTTCAGAGCTATATGCCTCATCATCTTCGTCGTATCGTGATTGCAGCTGCTCAGATGGTCAGTAAGTACTGCACATGCGACTTGAGACTATCAGACACCGTCGATATCAAAAGGGGAACTGTACACTTTGATCCACTCGGAGTGGCTGCTCTCCCTCTGGGCCTGCCATGGTTGTTAACAGTTTTGAAGTCAGAGCGATAGCATTTAAATTCGCCAGTGCCGGTGAAGATTCCGGGGAGACCCGGACCGTTGAGGCTGGTTATCCTGGAGCATGGGAGGAGGGGATGGGATGGGGCCGGTTCATGTTAAATCTGTGACCGTGGAACTATGCGCGGGACGAAACTTTATCATATCATCCATTCTCCAACCACCGTTACATCCCTTACCATCACTGCAACCCCGTACTTATACGCCAAAATAAGCTGATCTAGCTGGTTCGTTTATATAGATATCACTTCTGTAAGTGCATAATGGAGAAACCATCAACAATGCCCCTCGATGGATAACGAGGTAGGGTGGTCGTCAGCGCAGTTCGTCTGATCTCGTTTAATTAGTAGCTGAGCAACCCGTTGAACATACCCCTCCGCAAACACCCTTTCCAGATATAGACAATGGCGAATACTCTCACCGATCTGGCCTCCCAGATTAGCAATACAGCTAAAGCCATTAATGATTTTCTTGTCGCTAACGGTCATCCACAACCGTCGTTCGATGTTAACGCACCTTCGGCATTCCCGACGGCCCCGGAGGAGATCCTAAACGCACGTCGGCAGCTGCTAGATGCATCCCAGGCTATCACGGAATTGTTGACTGGTCCGGCGGAGTATCTTCGCTGGCTTTCATGCAGGGTATACCCGTATTTCTTTCATTCTTTCATTCTTCCTTCTTTTATTTTTCCGTGATTACACTGATCGTGTCGATTCATCTGACTAAATTAGCATCATGATATGTCTACCCTTCATTGGATCTACCACTTTAAGATCGCGGAAGCCGTGCCACTTGATCGAGCGGTCACATTCGCAGAGATAGCCAAAGCAAGAGGTGTTGATGAGGATTACCTAAAGCGAATCCTACGTTATGCGATGACCAATCGAATCTTCCGTGAGCCGGAAGCAGGTCTCGTCGCTCACACTTCTGTATCGGCATTGCTGGTGCGTTCGAAATCGCTGAATGACTGGGTTGGCTATACTTGTGAAGAGACGTATCCGTCCTCTGCAAAACTTGTAGAGGCATATGAAAAGTATGGCGCGAGCCAAAAGCCCAACGAAGCGGCTTATAGTGTCGCTTTCAATACGGATAAACCAATGTTCGTCCACCTTGCTGAATTCCCGGAACGTGAGCGTCGCTTTGCCAATACTATGATCGAGATGACTTCGACTGATGGGTATGGTGTCCACCATCTGGTGAATGGTTACAAGTGGGAGGATATTGGAAAAGCGACGGTTGTCGATGTAAGTCCAGGAATCTTGCTGAGGATGTCGAAATATGTCCAATATAGTCGATTCTAACCATCATTGTCTCGTTTATGTAGGTTGGTGGTTCAACAGGCCATGCATGCATTGCCATTGCGGAGCAAAAGGCCCCAGATGCAACTTTTATTATTCAAGATCTGCCAACGGTGGTGGAGCAAGGGAAGAAAGCGCTTCCGGACGGACTCAAACCACGCTTATCATTCCAGGAACATGACTTCTTTACGCCGCAACCGGTGACTGCAGATATCTATCTTCTCCGATTCATCCTGCATGACCATCCGGACGCTATCTCACAACAAATCGTCAAGAATCTTGTTCCGGCTATGAAGAAAGGTTCTCGTCTGATTATCAACGATGGTGTCCTCGCAGAACCGAATACATTGCCCACAATTGAAGAGAGGATCTCAAGGTATATAACAAAATTAAGAGACAATACCCTGTCCTAAAATGGAAACTAACAAATCATTTAGAATCATGGATCTCGAAATGATGACCACGTTCAACGCGCGAGAGAGACCATTGGCAGATTGGGTGAAGTTATGTTCTGGTGCCGACAGCCGACTCAAGCTACGCTCTATTTCGCGCCCAGAAGGAAGTGTACTGTCCATCCTAGAATTCGTGTTCGATGAGCAGTGAGCCCCCATTGGAACATTGTCTCTCTTCTGTTACGAGTGATATGAACCCGAGGAGTTTCATGTTTATATGCTATTTTCCTTAATGTCTTAAATTAAACGTGAGTAGATATATTCCCGGACATTTGGTTTTCTATATAGGCGAATTATGAATCGTATAAATATTTTTAGAGGTGATATTCTGAAGATGATGTTATGGATCACGGAGAGCCACTCGTTGCATGATTGGATTTGGCGGATGGTATGACCTATGAGAATAACACAAGCTCCCGGAGATTGATTATAAGCATTGAACTTTTCGTAGACTCGCTGGTATTCTCCAAATGTTACGGACAGCCTTCTGCGTGGCTGGATCTGGAGGAGTGAGTGGTGAAGGACGATAGCCGCGCGGCTGGCGCTTGGGGCAGCTCTGGAGGCAGCCGCGGACTCGCGTCCAGCTACGGAGCCCGTCATCGCCCAAGCTGGCCGGACTGCTCGACAACTCCGCATGCCTCACCACCGTGCCATCTGCCTTCTGTAGCTCTGCACGATCGTCTCTGCTTGACCTATTTCGTCTGTCCGCTTAATTTCAGCTTAGTTCGATCTTCTACGACCGTCACGATCCATAATGGCCTCCGGATATGACCGAGCGCTTTCAGGTATGGTAGCTCCTCTTTGATCGCAGCCTTTGCTGTTTGTGCTGACCAAGTCCAGTCTTCAGGTAGGGTTCCGTTGCGAAGAAGCTCTGGGATGCATCTGTCTAACCTTCGTCTAGTCCTGATGGACACGTCTTCCAGGTGGAGTATGCTCTGGAAGCTGTGAAGCGAGGTACAACTGCCGTCGTCCTCAACCACTGGAGGCAGCGAAGCTTACAGAACCAGGAACCTGCGCCGTGGGCGTTAAGGGCAAGGACATCGTCGTCTTGGGATGTGAAAAGCGCTCTGCGATGAAGCTCCAAGACACCCGAATTACCCCGTCGAAGATCTGCCTCCTCGACAACCACGTTTGCCTTGCCTTTGCCGGTCTGAACGCCGATGCCAGAATACTTGTCGACAAGGCTAGAGTAGAGGCCCAATCACACCGACTGACCGTTGAAGATCCCGTCTCGATTGAATACATTACGAAGTACGTTGCTGGTGTGCAGCAGCGATACACGCAGAGTGGTGGTGTCCGTCCCTTCGGTATCAGTACATTGATCGTTGGATTCGACAAGGGCGACAATGTTCCCCGCCTCTACCAGACGGAGCCATCTGGTATCTATTCTGCTTGGTAAGTCCATTGTTACTGAATGACTGGGACATTGAGCGGTAGAGGCTAATGGTCACACAGGAAAGCAAACGCTATCGGCCGATCGAGCAAGACCGTGCGTGAGTTCCTTGAGCGGAATCACAAGGATGGCATGGACCGTGAACAGACTATCCAGTTGACGATCAAGTCGCTGCTGGAGGTCGTACAGACCGGTGCGAAGAACATTGAGATTGCCATCATGGCGCCCGGCAAGCTCATGGAGCAGCTTCCTGATGAAGATATCGAGGCCTACGTGAAGAGTATAGAGGCGGAGAAGCAGGAAGAGGCGGCCAAGAAGAAGACGGGACGGACGCCGGGCACAGGCACTGCGGCCATCCTAACGCGGGGTGGCGGAGAGAGCTCTGAGAGCTGAATGTCTTAATGTTTTGAGTGTGGGCGTTGTAGAGGCTACGAGGATCCGCATTACTCCCTTGATGTTTTCTTAAAGCGACGTTAAAACAAAAGAATCTTGAATTCTGTACCTGTACACCATAACGTATTTACTGCCGTATCTGGGATATCTCACGCAGTCAAAACAGAAGCAGGTTGACGCTGGGAGGCATCATCTAAAATCGTATCTTCGTAATCGACCACCTTCTACGCACTAGCCCAAGCGATCTGCCGCATCTCTGGCATTGAAGATGGAACGCTCTGCAGTACCCCGGACGCGATCATCCTTGAGGAATCTTCACCAGTGATAAGTATATCTTTAGAGTCGGGTAGGATCAGAGGGAACAAGCATACCTGGAGTCAATACGGGCATCCTCGCCCTCGACTTTCAAGGCGGGCGTGGGCGTCTTTGCATCGATAACGAAGTGATTATCACAGTGCGGACAATACTCGTCACTATGGATCTTGTCAATAACTGCACGGCCAGATGTCACACTGGCTTGATACCAGACACGCACGTCCCAAGCAAGGCCGCACGCTCCTTTACGACTACGTACCTCTCCTCGAACTCTGACGCGTCCTTGCGGAAGCACTTTTTGCACTTCTTGCAGGCAAAGGTCTGTTGATCAGATATGGTTAGATATGCTGCTCTTTTCTTTTCTTTTGCTTCTTTCTTTTCCTCGATGCTCTCTTTTCTCCCCACCTGCGGGGTAACGAGCATGCATCAAAAGGGGCAGGCAACCACTACTGACCATATCAAAAGACTGCATCAGGGGGTGGCTTTCCTGCTCAAGGTGACATTCAGCACAGTCAAACCATTTCCGACCTAGATGTACATTGGGTTAGTGTTGAAACTGGTGCTTTGAAACATAGGGGAACAATCAGACTGCCAGCCTGATTTTTCTGGACGGGGACTGGACGTACAGCAGGGAGACCGGATGGCCACCTGAGCGTTGAGGATGTGCTTGCTGCGCGTGCCCGTGTTAGCTTCGACTTCTGTTTGGCTCTGCGTGTTTCTTTTCTTTCTTTCTCTGCCCCATCAAAGGATTTTTGGAGTATCGGACGTCCGCATGGACGATGCTTGCTGGAGGGAAACGTACCACATGGCAGTTGAGAGTCAGATGCTGTGTAGAATAGATAGATGGACAGATGGTGGCAGAGACGAGAGAGTCGAACTTTTCCTGTCCTTCGTTTTCTCTCTTCGTCAGCGAAAGACGACAGGAGAGTCTCGATTGTTCTGGTGCCGTAGTTGGTTCCTGCATGCGCTGTCGCGGAGTCGGGACTCGCAGGGCGGGAAGACTAAAGAGTGGCCGCGGCCTTGGCTGATGAGCAGCTGGTTCACCAGGCTGCTTGTGCGGAGAGACCGACCGTTAAGCCATCGTTTAATTAATTAATGAATTGATTTCTTATTTATTATTCTTCTGGCTGACTGGAACGCATGCCTCCTTTATCCTGGCGCCGTCGAGAGAGTCCTTGCGCTGGATTTCTGATCGGACAAGAAAACGCTCGTCTTCGTCCTCTCAGGCTTCTCTTTTCCTTTTCTTGTGTCTCTGATCTGGGAGTACTAGTCTAGTTATCTGTACTACTCCTTCTAAGGAACTACTAACAACCTACCAAGTCCCCGCCACCTTTCTCTTCTATATTGTTCCTGCGCAGCCCCCCGTTTCCGCCTGTACGGCGTCATCCTCCCGACCCACGTATCCTGGATTCCCTGCCATGAGCCCCCTGGAACGTCGATGAGAGATCGGATTCACAGTGCTTCGATGCTACGGACCCTGCATACTCGATTTAAACCGTCCAAAGAACCCTGATCGCGTGACTCTCCGATATCGCGAGTTGTTGCTTCTGTTGAGTGTCCCGCCTCACCGTGTGAATCGACCAAGCCGGAGGGAATAGAATACATACCACGTCAGAGGGCTGATGGCTGGATGGTGCTGTCGGACACATGAACTACATTTTTGGATAGCTTTCAGCGCACGCCAGACATAATCGGGACTATGGAGGGAAACGGAAAAGGGAAAGACAGCACTGATGATGCGCCTATTGTAAATAGATCCCCCCTCCTCCGACTCTTACTCCTTTCCCCTGTCTGAAATTGGCTCTAGATGCAGTCTTACTGATGTTATATGGTGATTTCTAGAGACCAGTGTCCTCCTTGCTGTCGCATTTCGAGAATCTCGCCCACCTCCGTTCCTCATCTGGCGCCAGCTCTCCGCGAAACTCGTCCCAGTTGCTACGTACCCCGGAACCGACGGAGGAGCTTCGGGGAGGCCGTCAATCCCTAGATCTACCCAGTCCACGCTCGCCATGGGGGTCTACACCTGGTACGCAGAGTGCACAGTCTCCGAGTCCTCTCGTTCGAGGGCCGGGGACTCCCAGCAACAGCGGGTCTCCTGGGAGAAGAGGACACACGAGGCCGATGTCATTGAACCTCCGTTCTGGACAAGCTGCACCGACACTGACGGTAGACTCGCCTCGTTCGCCCCCGCATGCTCTCGACAATGGACATTCCGGTGATAACTCTCCTCGCACGCATCAGCAGTTTTCGCGCAGCGTCGCGGAGATCGAAGGAGTGCCCGGACCAAGGCCCCCGCGTGCGCAACGGCCTACGACCCCGAACTTCAATCTGGGCGCAGGAGGAACAGGAGAGAAGAGCGGTTCTCCAGGAAGAGGAGTGTCTCCGGTTGGAAAATCTGCATCTCTGCCCCCTCCAGTGAACAGGGCAGACAAACCAAAGATACCTGCAAAGGCAGCGAACTTGGGGCAATTGGAATTCCGTTCGAACTCATTGACGCCAGCAGCACCACCTTCAGAGAGAGCCTCTTTCGATGAGCGTGTCTCGCCGTTTAGCACTCCTCCCAGCAGTCCCGAAAAACCTTCTCCTCGTTCAGTACCGAGTGACAGGCACGACAAGTTCAAGATACCGCCGTTGCGCCCTATAACCGAACCGCCGTCTCGTTCGGGTGGCTCAGACAGGCCACCACCACCTCCAGCTGCTTCAGCAGTGCGCGATGCGAGAGAGCTTGCTTTCTCGCGGCAGCGGCCGGTACCTGAACCTTCTCGGGCCTCGAAACCCGTGATGGTCCCGGTAGCACCTCCGGATCGTCGCTCTGAGGTATTATCAAGCGGACCTAGAGATGCGAGATTCTCAGAGCCGTCAACGTATAGGATTCCCGCGACCAGCAGCCCAGATGAACGACCTGGTCTTCCACCACGATTCTCGACTATCGGCCGGCCTTTCACGAACAGTCCACCCATTTCGGATTCCAGACCTGAACCTCCTAGGCGGTCTCTGGACGTAGGTCGGAGCACTAGTCAGAGAGTATCACCGTCTCGACGAGTTTCTGCCATCGATACAGCCTTTCCGCCCCCTCCTCGCAGAGAGACTGGTGGCTCTACTGCATCTACATCTGCAGGTGGTTGGCAAGGGAACGATAGTCATGCAAATGGACCCAATGGTGTGGATCAGTCGAGAGGCCCTCGACGTCAAAGTCCACAGCCCCCGCTGGTATCCCGTGAAACGAAATATACGAGTTCGACGCCTATCGAGCAGAACCGAAACCCGCGGGCGGAGGAGACAGAACGTATTGTTGAAGAAGCACCCGTGCCACGCACAGACTATCCCGATTCTTCTCAGGTCAATCGACGACCCCCTATCATTAAGGGCGGACCGGTCGCCATACCCACCAAATATGATACTCGCCTGTTTGACGTGTGTGGGAGATATGTCTGTACGGCAGGTTACCTGACACGGGTTTGGGATCTTACTACGGGGGAAATGATCATGAGCTTGAGCCATGGCGAGACTGTTAAGGTGACGTCGCTGGCGTTCAAACCGGGCAAAGGACTCGAAGACGAGGGCCAGCGTCTGTGGCTGGGCACCAACATTGGGGAGCTTCATGAAGTCGATATTTCGACACAATCCATTGTTGCCTCGCGATCATATCCGTCTCGACGGGAGGTTATCAAGATATATCGGCATAAGAAAGAAATGTGGACACTAGACGACGAAGGTAGACTGCTCGTGTGGCCTCCAGATGAATCAGGCACCCCGAACCTTCAATACAGCTACAGCAATCCTTATGACCGTGTTGCGAGAGGACATACATTCTCCCTTGTCGTTGGCGATACCCTGTGGTTAGCAACCGGGAAGGAAGTGCGGATTTATAGACCCAGCGCGCGGGACGACACTACTTTCCTAGTGCGTCGGAAACCCTTGGGGCAGCATCATACGGGCGAGGTTACTTCTGGCGCGTATACAACGAAGGACGGAGGAAGGGTTTATTTGGGCCACGCCGATGGTAAAGTCACCGTCTATTCATCAGCGGATTATGCCTGTCTAGGTTCGGTCAACGTCAGTGTCTACAAGATTAACTGTCTGGCCATGGTGGGAGACTATCTATGGGCTGCCTATAAGACCGGCATGATCTATGTCTACGATGTCAACACGAATCCGTGGACCGTAAAGAAAGACTGGCGGGCACATGATGACCCCGTCAGTGGCTTGCTCTTGGATCCAAGCAGCGTATGGACCGTCAATCGCCTCCAGGTTGTCTCGCTCGGTACGGACAATTGTATCAGATTATGGGACGGGATGTTAGAGGAAGACTGGCTAGGTATGTCTAACAACTAACCCATTTATCGAGACTGCGCTGACGTTCAAAAGAAACGAGGATGCAAAGTAAAGATGTGGAGTTCTGCACCTTCCGTGAGATACGGGCAGCTGTCGTGACTTGGAATGCTGGAGCTTCGGTTCCCGGTAGTGTGCGACACAGCAGCTTCATACGAGATGCAATCCACCCAGAGGATCCGCCGGAGATCATAGTATTCGGATTTCAGGAACTTGTCGATCTGGAAGACAAGAAGATCACAGCCAGTTAGTCCCCTCTTATTGCCTTTCTTTTTTGACTCTGATTGCTGATACACCGCAGAATCCCTGTTTAAAGGCAGCAAGAAGAAGGATAGTGCAGACAAGGAACATATGAGTCGACAGTACCGAGTGTGGAGAGACCATCTCGCTACAGCTATTAACGACTGTATGCCTCTTGACGAAAACTATGTCCTTCTGCATACGGCCAATCTCGTTGGTCTTTTCACTTGCGTTTTCATCAAACATCAGGAACGACAAAGGATCCGAAACATTAGCGCGGCAGAAGTAAAGCGGGGAATGGGTGGTCTACACGGCAATAAGGTACTTACTTTACTCTGTTCATAAAAGCGCATTTCTAATATATACTCCAGGGTGCTCTGGTTCTGCGATTTGTGCTCGATGATAGCTCTATTTGCCTGATAAATTGCCATCTGGCTGCCGGCCAGTCGCAAACGGCGAACCGCAACAATGATATTGCAGCTATCCTCGAGAGCGAATCTTTGCCCGCAGAGAATAGTCTGACAACCCGCGCCGATGTCTTTGTGGGTGGCGGTGATGGAACTATGATTCTTGACCATGAAATCTGCATCCTCAATGGCGATTTGAACTACCGTATCGATTCGATTCCGCGAAACGTCATCATCGAAGACATCAAAAACAACAACCTCCCCAAGCTTCTAGACAGAGATCAGCTTCTTGCATCGAGGCGTAAGAATCCTGGTTTCCGCCTGCGGTCTTTTAACGAAGCCCCGATCACATTCGCACCGACGTATAAATACGATGTCGGTTCAGATGAGTATGACTCCAGTGAGAAGAAGCGTGCCCCTGCATGGTGTGATCGAGTTCTTTATCGAGGCGCGGGAAGGATCAAGCAGCTGGAGTACCGTCGACATGAGGTCAAGGCTTCGGACCATCGACCTGTCAGTGCGTCCTTCAAAATGCGAATCAAGACAGTCTCTCCTCAGGAGCGTGCTCAGACCTGGGATGAATGCCAGAAAGCCTTTGCGAAGGAGAAGCGCAGACTGGCATCTGAGGCGAGGTGAGTGAAATACCTTCTGTTTAATATGTCGCTCAATGTTTACTTACATCTGTATCCTCTAGTATCGAGTACCTTGTTACTGTCCTTGGAACCGACCCCGCAGAAGCGAACCGTCTTATAAAACCTGGATCCTCGAAATAAGCGTGTCACGATGATTTGATCACTTCTTCCACGCCATCTAGAACAGCATTCCTCTTGCAGCGTACAGTTAATTCTACACCCATGTCGTATCGTCCACGACACAGCATTCTGTCTCCCTTTTCTTTTTCGCCTTGCCCAACATACGGCATCGGGCACAAAATGTACGACTAATGACTTCACGATAGACAGGTCTCATGAACCTCACATGAAAGGCACCCCTCTGCTATTTAGTTCGTTCAGCAAAGCGTCCGTCATGAATAAGTCCTGTGAAGAGAAGATTCCAATATTAATAATACATTGAATTCTGTAGATGCAGCTTGTCTTTTGGCTTGTGATATTGTCTGTAATTCTGTATATTTAATGTAATTGCTGACTTGTCTTTATACCTCTGTGAATGTTTGGCGATCTGGGGATACATTGGAATAATAATATCTACAGTTCCGGCACATCCGAGTGTGCAAGAAAGCGTACCTGTACCTACTCCTTTGATGCTTACTCTAAGTGCAAGCCCTCCCCTGTTAATTTCTGCTGCATCTCCATCCCCGCAGACTAAATTTGGGTGCCGCCCGCCACCAGAGTTTACACGTCTTGTCTTGCTCTATTTTAGACCCTACCCCGCTGCTCCATCTCAGTGGTGTTTAATAATTGACGGATATACTTTGACCGGATGCCGATGGATCTTAAATTTGGAAGTTGGCTTAAGAACTGGGTGCCGAAAATGGTATAATTATTAGCGACGGCGGAGTTTCTCAACTCTGAAGAGTATATGTGGTCTGATGAAGTTTCGTATTCTGTTAGTCATTTCTGAGTATCGAAGAAAATCCCGTAGACCAACTATTTAGTACATGTACCAATAGCCCGAATTCCCTTGGATAAGACGGAGGAAGGTAGTATCCATGTTGAACTATAGTAGTATCAACCCAGAGATTTAGACCTCCCTTTAGCTCCAGGATAATTGTATGACGGCTCGTTACTTTGAGTTCCCCACCTCAGCCACGCTGCTCAGAGAGGACTAAGGGTCTAGAATGGAACTACCCCGGCCAAATAGGCTGGTGATGTGACGTATAAGAGGGTTCGAGGTCGTGCACAGAGGTTCGTTATTGTATAGTTTCCTCTGAGATTGAATTGAAGGATCAATACATCTTGCCCTCCGTTTTCGATTCTGGATTACTTGTTGACTCGGGACAGCCATAAGACATTCATCTGGATTACAATTCCAAGATGTTGTTTCTAGGAACTGCAGCGGCGGTTGTACTGTCGTCTCTGCCAATTTCCATTGCCCTAGTCAGGCCGAATGGTGTTGTACGTTTATTCGTCCTTTCTTTCAGTTAAGGCTAAGAGTAGCTGTACTAAACATGACTGTACTCATGTAGGGCCGACTCCCCGCTCTAGGATGGAACTCATGGAACGCATTCAATTGCGAGATCAATGAGGACAAGATCATGACTGCTGCAAATGAAATTGTCAATTTGGGATTGAAGGATTTGGGATATCAATATGTCAATAGTATGTACCGTCCTGCATGGCTTTCCACCGAAACTTTCCTTCTGGTCTGCATTTTCGCTTTCTTTATGTTGTGCGGTCAAAGATTGACAATTTCCAGTTGATGACTGTTGGTCCGTGAAGAACGAGCGAAATAGTACTACTGGTCGCATCATTCCGGATCCTGCCAAATTCCCCGATGGGATTTCCGGACTGGCAGATAAGATCCATGCATTGGGATTGAAGGTTAGCATCTATAGTAGTATGTTCTAGCATCCCCTATTAAGACTTTGCATGTACCAATTGGGAATGGACGCTCGTTAACTGCTGGTCATTATTGATGCAGGTGCTGGATATACCACATGCGCGGGATACCCAGCTAGTTTGGGAAATGAAACGATTGATGCCGAAGCTTTTGCTGAATGGGGCATCGATTGTATGTGTGCCATTTCACTTTCGTCTCTGAAGGTGCACTTGACTCACTAATTCATATATAGATCTTAAATACGACAATTGTGGCGTCCCTGACAGCTGGCTAGATCAGTATAACGCCTGCGTACCCGACTCATCCAACCTTCAGGATAACCCGAATGGAACTTGTCCTGATCTGCAAGATCCTGCCCCTGAGGGGTACAACTGGAGTACGTCTAAGACTGCCCAGCGATATCGTCGTATGCGTGACGCGCTTGAAAATGCGAATCGAACCATATTGTATTCTCTCTGTGATTGGGGCGATGCAGACGTCAATGAGTGGGGAGCACAGACAGGAAACTCGTGGAGAATGTCTGGTGATATTCAGCGTATGATTTATGTCCGTTCTTTAAGGTGCAAGTATATTTTACTGAACGAAGAACAGCAAACTGGGTGCGGATTTCTACCATCGCGAACGAAAACAGTTTCTACATGAACTATGTCGATTTCTGGGGCCATCCAGATCCAGACATGCTCGAGGTCGGGAATGGTAACCTTACCTTGGCTGAGAATAGAGCCCATTTCGCTCTGTGGGCGATAATGAAGTCGCCCCTTATTATTGGGACTGCGGTGAGTTTGGAATTTAGACTTCGCTTTTTCTTGAGTGAGCTGAAGACTAACGAATTTTGTAGCTCGATTCTATAAGCGATGATCATCTTTCTATCTTGTCCAATAAAGCCCTGCTTGACTTTCACCAAGACCCTGTTGTCGGCCGTCCTGCGTATCCTTATAAATGGGGATATAATCCCGACTGGACTTTCGATCCAGCCCATCCCGCAGAATACTGGTCTGGACCTTCGTCGAAACTAGGCGGTACGCTTGTTTTGATGTTCAACTCGGAAAATACCAACGCGACTCGGACGGCATTGTGGGATGAAGTTCCAGAATTGAAGGGGAGTAAAAAGAACAAGAAGAAAGGAAACGGATATAAGGTGACGGATGCGTGGACTGGAAAAGACCTGGGTTGTATAAAGAAAGAGTATAGTGTCGAGCTGGAGAGTCATGACGTGGCTGTTTTAGTAGTAAAAGGGGAGTGTTAATATCTCCTTTCGACGGCCTACATTATGATATACCAATCTGAATGCGTCTAATAGTAAAGGCAAGGAGAAATGATACAGAGCCGAGAATATCAGCGCTTGTTTAGATTGATGGGACTTTTATTACCCTCGAAGCTATTGAGCAACTGCGTAATAGAATCCATCTCCAGTGTAGAACAACGACAGAGGTTTAGTTGTTCCTATTTTAGCTTATGGTCCTGGCAGTATACTCTTTCTTTGCTTAAAGGCAGTAGTTGTTGTGGCATTATCTAGTGTGGGCGTAGGTGAGAATTGCGCTTTTCTTTTTCGAGTAAGTCTCTTTGGCAACAAAGAGATTTGCCAAAAGAGGCTAGCTACACAGAGCTACTAACTATTATGGCCAAGGATGAACCGCCTATAATATAAACTGTTCTGTAGGAATAGAATAGTGGTAGATATATCTGCCTCTTTGGCCTGACAGGATTAGGACGGTTGACCTGGGGGTAACTGATTATGCTACCCACAGGATATAAACCTTTCCGATGCAAGCGGAACTATATCTGGAGCCTCTAGGAATCTTGGATATTTAAAGGTCATCATTGTCTACGACATCTGCGATCCTATCTTCAAACAGTTCACTTTCACCCGTCTAGAAGCAATTTGAAAGCATCCAGTCCAGATTAGTATTATCAACATCGTCCGCGATTCATGAAACCAACTAACGACTTGGATAGCAAAATGTGCTGGCAGAGACTGAAAACGCCCGCAAGATTTCCTCACTGTAAGGGAAAGTACCTACGGAACTGCGTCGAATTCGATCCGACCTATGACCACATTCAATGGTGTTTATCAGCCAAGAAAAGGGGTAGCATTTGTGACCCTGTGATTCCGACCTCACAAGGGAGTTCGACAAAGCGTGGATATGACTGCCCAGCACATCGCAAGAACCAAATTTCATAGTCGCTTTGTCGCATATTTGCAGGATCAGAAGAGAGACCTATTTTAGAATGGCTCGTGAGGGAGTTATCACCTGACCAGAGTGCTGTACATAATACTTAATCCCTGTGTGGCGCCCGTGTTCACCGACTCGGTCCAACTGTCTGTTCTTTTCTTCCAATGTCTTCCCCTTTCCTCGATACTCGAGGTAGTCCGATATCTCAAGATCAGATCATCGGAAATGGGGGCTCTGGAGTAGTCCTCCTTCAGGATGGAGTGGCCGTCAAAATCCCTTTGAGATACATTTGGAGCTCTGATTCCGATGTTGAGGTGAATACTCAAACTCTTAGGCGCGAGCAAGATATCTATCATCGTTTACAAAGTGACCAAGATGATCGTTCCAGCGGAGTAGTCTATTGTATTGGATGTTCCCCTGAAGCCACGCTATTGACATATATGGCCAATGGCGACCTTCGGAATTATCTTACCAAATATCGACCTTCTCCTATGCTTCAACTTACGTGGTTCCGCGGGATGGCTCGTACACTTGGTTACATTCATGACAGGCGCGTTCTTGTTACAGATATTGCCAGTCGGAATTTTCTTCTTGATTCTGAGTTATCTCTTAAAATCTGCGATTTCTCAGAGGCCTCCCTTCTTCCATTGGATTGTGACATGGAAACAGTGGACGACGATGGGTACACTATTAAAACCGATATTGGCCTTCTTGGTGCAGTCATGTATGAGATCATAACTGGCCACAAGTGTAAAGTCGATCTTTACAAGAATAATTCTCCAATTGACGGTCGAGCCTATTGGCCGGACAGGGAGTCTCTGCCAAGTACACAGGATATATGGCTTGGTTGGATCATTGAAGGCTGCTGGGATGGAAGGTTCAACAATGCCCAATGTCTTCTGCAAGCATTGGATTCTGTCGATATAATGAATTGTCCACACTCTGACTTGACTTGAAGTCCAGAGTCTAACTCATGGCTATTCGACACCAAACTTGACAATGTTCATGTCGACCTCGGAGAGTGGGGTGAAGATACTATAGCATATCTTTTGATGCAATGAGACTACGGAGAATTGCGCAGCAGTAATAATATACAAACTGTGTGGCCATGGCATGGATCATTAAGAGAGAATCGACTTCAGATTGCGTATTTGGCTTGGTACAGAAAATACCACGTTTGCGTATTGGCTCTACAAGAACGTCGGATGCCGAAGAGGTGAGAATAATTAAACAAAACAGCTTTGTGTACGTCTGATTAGGCTTCAGACGGTTCAGTCTTCCGTACCTTTTTTATTTCTCTAGGTGGGTCAATAGGGTCAGTGCTTTGGCATGGACCTGTCCTCTGCCATGAATGAGTCCGCTTCACGGACGTTACTGGTGCCGAGAAACCGGGTAGGGTTATCATCATGATAGTTCTATATGGATAGTTGATGTGTTCTAGCCGATCAATATCGATTAGTGTCGTTCTATGGTGATCCACGCGAGATGCAATTACTTGTTCTCTCATATTTGAACTTTTTTTTTTATCTCATTGCTTCATGAAAGTTAATGTCACAGACATACTATGGTATATACATGAAAAAGAAAACTGAAGATATTCGTAACAATTCCTGGACATCACACCATAACCACCCGGAGATAAATCAAAACTTAGACTGGTTGGCGTTCTGCATCAACATGGAGGAATCTGGCTTGTACTTCTTTGAGAGCAGACGGACGTTGTACTCGCAGTCGAGGATGGCGCCATTCGGCTCGTTCTGAACGGGCTTGAAGTCCAAGAGCAGATCCTCCTTGACGGCGCAGACCGTGTCGGTTTCCAGATACTGGTCGTCTCTGGGGTACAGCTGAGCTGTTACACCGATATAATCGGGATGGGTGACCATCATGTGGATGTGAGCAGGTCGCCAAGGGTGGCGGCCCATGATTCTGAGCAGCTCTGCAGAGGGACCAGAGGTGTCGATGGCATACTCGGTAGGCTTCAGGCAGTAGAACCAGAACTTGCCGTCCTTGTCGGTGCGGAACTTGCCACGGAGGTTGTGACGGGTCTGGTTCTCTGGGTCGAAAACGTCGTATTTGCCGTTGGTGCTGGCCTGCCACATGTCGAAGACGGCATCGGGGATAGGCTTGCCGGTCTCAGCGTCCGAGATGACACCGTGGAAGAGAGTGAGTTCGCCATCCGCTGGCATGTTCTGGACAACGCTGGCACCAAGCTCGCGGAATGGGGTATCGGGGGACCAGAAAGGTCCGAGAATGGTAGAAGAGGTCGGGTTAACACCATCTGCTGTTTCGACCTTATGGTTGATCTCGTCGACGAGACTGTTTAAGATTTGTTAGCGGTGTTCTCATTCAGGGGAGAAAACGTCCGCCGTGTGCTGAGGAATACTCACGATTCAACACCCAGAATGTCACACACTCTCCATGCCTCATTTCGGTTCTTCTTCCAGGCCTGGCCAATGGAGTTCACATAGTTGACACCGATAATCCACTCGTCCTGAGTGAGCTCGACCTCACGGCAGAAGTCGTGCAAGTGTCTGATCAAAGAGGAGAGGATCTCTCTGTGTCTGGGCTTTGTCTCGGGGCTCATAAGATCAATGACATGTTGCGTGAAGTTGGGATCATATTTGCTCTTGGTGCCATTAGCAGTACCGTTGGCAGTGCCATTGGTAGCACCATTGGTAGCACCGTTGGTGGTACCGTTAGTGGTAGTCATGATGATATTATGATTATCTTTTCTATTTATTCCAACAGGGATGACAGTTGCCTTCAGGATGAGCGTGAAGGATGGAATATATGAGAGAGATGATGGTGATGTCTAACTTGAACTGCACTGAAAACCTGGGAGTTCCCGGCCTTCAAATATGAATTGTAGGGCCATATTGGGGAGAGCTGGCTACGCATATCGGGACGAATGATGTGCTACCGCTTCAGAATTCGGTAATTAGCTAAGGTAAGAATCCGATTGAGTTGAACTTTAGTGCATGCCACTTCGAGCCGTTGGAGTAACATAAAGCCGTGGCACGGCGTTGTAGGGAACCGTTGGTTTGGGATATATGCCGTATCTCACATCCGCAACGCAGTTTGGCGGTTGACGCTGAGAATAGAATGCGGGGAACGAGGGCATCGGGCGTCTGGATTTGCTGGACAAAGATAAAGCCGCGCGAATCGTATTCGGCACCAGATCCACCGGGTGATTTGCGGTGTCAAGTCATCTGCGGCGATGTTTCTCGTATACTTGCCATTAATCTAGAACGCGAATAGAAACATAGTGTTGCCATTTTATCCGATGCATCCGCCGGAGATCTCTGCTTTTTCTGCAGTTCGAGATCGACTGTACAGCTGGTGGAAGATGCTCGCACGTTTGACGTTGAGATAGGACGAGCACGTGGTATATTCGATTAGTCATCTGTTCAATCGCACGTGATGAGATATGCTCTCAAATTCACCAGTTTGAAACCAACAGAAGCACAAATCAATATCTAACTGTAATAACGAGTCCAACAACCAATAGTACGATGCTATTTTGGAAGCCGACTGCCATCATTGCCTCGCCACTCCTCCGCAAACCATCCATGTCCGGTCCGGGGCAGATGCCGGATTGCCAACCGACTCCACATCCCGACGCGGAGTTGCGATTGCGGGGGATCTCTCGTTTATCAGGTAGCGCTAGTGGAAAAAGTCCTCACCGCCCTGCAGTCGACATATCCTCCAATAACTCCTCCTGACTGATATAGCCAGCTATCTATTCTATGCCGGTATTATCATCCCGGAACGCTCAGTGGGATAATATTCTAAGAGCAGTATCTCTGTAACTTCCTGCATCGGTATCCGTAAAATGTTCCGACAAAGAAAATACGAATTGACGGTGATGGCCGGCATCATTCGGACACTTGAGTCAACAAACACGTTGGGATATCCAGACTTGCAGTATGCGCCGTGGGGAATTCATTCTCGATAAATCCTCATGGAAGTATAATGCGAGTCAAGCTATACCAAGACTTATACATCTCGGTAGAGAAACACTTTATTGAAAGAAATGGCTATACGTCGTACATCAAATCTTTAAATTATACTTTGGAAAACGTCATTCTAACTGAGGGAGCTGATAAATATGCATACATAGTAGAACAGCCAGAGAATACCGCAGATCTAATAAGCCTAGCATTCCCAAAGATAGGCCCGAGAGAAGTTCAAATGGAGACTAAAGTGCTCATAATGCACTGAGGCGCTGAACTGTTCTCCAGCGTTAATGGTCCATATAGTGCCTAACGATATCTGACACAGGTATCCTATAGCCATTGAAAACACTTGCAGGCATCCCTCCTCCATAAGGCCAGGGGCATGGATTTGGAGGATGCAGCACAGCAGGACGACAGTCATGTAGATAAGCTGAGTCAAATACAGGGCCCTTTGTTCTCAATGGGAAAACGAATCCTTGTTACATATGGTTAGCACTGGAAGAATATGATCGATAGGTTTCAGACCTACTTCTCGAGAGAAACGCCTCAATCGACGACATCTGAATACGACGCATGGTATCACCCCTGGCGCTAACTAAGTAAACTCTACCTGGCTGGACAGCAGCTTAGAAACGAAGTTTCTTTATGTATACAAGTCTTGGCTGTTCACTTACATGATCATCGCGCAGTCGTCTATCTGGTTTAAGCTGTGAGTATCCGCCGAGAAGACGCACTTCTAGCACACGACCCGATTCGCCGTTGTCTGGACCAAGAGTTGGACCGATGCCAGGGAAATCCATAATCCTGGGTGTGCACACCATTCCATGGCCCAGGAAGGTTATAAACAAGTGCCCCCCGACTTCATGCAAGAAGGTCACAGCAATAATGAACAACCAGAGACCGAACTGCCGTGGACTATCCGCGGAAGATATGAGATTGCGAACTATCTGAAGGTGTTTGGGAAAGGTTAGAGCGCTTCTAAATTTAAAACCAGGAAGAAATCCTTACATGCGGTACTATAGCTACCATCTGGTGCCGCGGGTCGAAGTCATCTAGGTGTCCCCTCCAGGGCTCGCGACTATGAAACCCTGTTCCTCCTTCTGGACCTGGGTCGTCTGGATTTGAACTTATACATACGAGTGGGTATCTGTGCATGATCATCCCCATAAATTGTCGTACTCTTCTCCAGGCAGCTCTTCTGTTTCCACGAAACAGTCTACCCTGGTGAGCATAGTTGTCGTAGTCGAAGGCACTATCAGTCATGATCTCCTGGCATTGTGGAGTCCTCATTGCACACAAGGAAATATAGATAGCCATGGATAGATACCTGTACTCATATGACTCTGGAGGGTGGGGAATAAGAATTGGATAGCCTCCATAACGTGACCGGCGTTCTGTACAGATAGCGAAGTTTGCAAACTCCGCCATTGCAAGAAATAGTGAGCCAGCTGAATCACAATAGAAGCCAAATATTCAGCGAGCGTGCGCGAAAATGGAATTGAATTTATGAGAAGACACAATCAGCTTCTTATAGAGAACGTTAATTCTGAGTCAACCATATAACAATGTCCAGTCACTATATTGACAAAGAGAACATTGTGAAGGGTATATCCACCAGAATACTGTTAAAGCGACGTCTCAAACCGGCATCCGTATCACAGCAGTTCACAGTGGTGTTCTCCGGTATAGTCACTTAGTCAAATCGTATTTGGTTGGAGGCCTATTTTTAGCATCTCATCTGGCCAACCTTGAATAGATATTACCAGCATGGAATATAAAGGAAACGTATTTGGTCATTAGGTGAATCACAAGAATAACTGAATATTTCCCGAAAATATAAAGCTTGGGTATAGGGTTTCATAACGTTCATAAGCCATTTTCTCTCATATCCTACACTATCTCTCATCTGGATGACGGACTCGAGGTAAGATTAGCAGTGGGTGCTGTTCATCGCCATAGATCTTGCTTTTCATGTTTGAAACCACCACTACTCTTTGGCCGTCCATCGTCAGTAGGCACAGCTAGATACCCACCGAAACCATTTCCAACAAGCACACTTCTCCGTGCCTGGCCACCCCACGACGGGCTCAGCTGTGCCCCATGGAAGCTCACTGGCCGGGTGGTGCTATCTCTTCTCCCACGCGTGGTAGGAGGCTCATATGGGGTGAAGTTCCATTCGAGTTCATCCATGCCTTTGCTGTAGATGTTGAGCGGCTGATTCAGACCCATACTGAACATCTGAGGCCCATTCTCGCCGCCACCAAAGAGCCTCGGCGGAGGCGATAATAATAGTGTGTCAGGGAAGCCTGCATCGCGGACGTATAGATCCCGAAGAGCAGGAAGACAGTTTGACATCAGGGAGGATATCAGATAAGTGTAATAGGAAGTGGCAGTCGAAGCATGGCCTGATACGCATCCTGCATATGTGATCTCATAATGCAGAAGGCGTAGGGACTTCGACGAAAGAGGGGACACGTCTTCCATCGGAAAAGGACGTGACATTTCCTGGATGATGGAAAGTGTCTGCAGATAGGGTGCTGCAGAAAGAATAACGTGCAGTGACTGAGGAAGTATACCAGTGCTCGACACCGTGAGATGGGTGAGAGCTTCGCGATTCTGGGGCATCGATAGATAAGTGGCAAGCCCGCTTGCCGTGACATTAGGGATGTGCTCAAGAGTGAGACGTTGTACCGGTGGAAACAATGGCACGGACGGCGCAGTCGCAAAGATTGTATCATCTAACCAGGGAATATCCTCCATCTTCAGATCTCGGAGCATGGGAAATGAATTAAGTACCCAACGCAGAGTGCTAGGTTCGACCTGCAATCGTGACAATTCAAGGACTTCAAGACTCATCCAAAGGCGCGAGCCCGGGATGCGTGAGAAGCTACCTTCCGATCCATGTGCATATCTCATCCTTCGGATATCCATGCAGCGAGCCATGAGCTCCTGCTTCAATGTGTGCGATGATATTTCGTCACTGTATAACCCGGCCGGCAGGTCTACATAACGGAGATTAGGAAGCACCGATACAGTTCGGGCAAGTTCCGCCTTGCTGGCTTCCCTGGTCATGTATGGGGTCCTCAGCGAGAGGACCATGTTGGCCAATTCCTGGTTCTCTCTAACCGTCCTCATGAAGAGCTCCAATCGAATTTTCGGGGCGTCAATGGCCTCTCCGTTGCGGTCAAACCTCGAGCGTCGTTTTCGCTTTGCAGCCAGCTCCACCTCCAGCTCGCAGTAGTGGACAGAATCGATGCGGACGTGTTGGTATCTGCGAGAAGAGACTCTTAGTACGAGATAGATACTGGAAAAATATTCTGCTGGGCACATACAGCAATGGTTGAGCGCAGGATAGCCACCGCTTGCAGGCCAGTGCACAATGTGCCAGATCGCGCATATCACAAAGCATGCAGCCATCCTCCGTCATCGACTCCTCAGAGGAGTTATAGGAGTCATCCTGGGAATGCGGGCAGACCTGCGCAAAGATTTGGGTGAGGACATCGCGCGGAAGACGTTTCGTCAAGTTGTTACCATAACGTGGAGGAGAACGACTCGCTTTCGGACTGTGTCTCGCATCTTTAGAATCCTTCCCCGCACCGTTCAGATTCCTCGACCGTGAGCGGATATGCTTGAGAAACTTCATAGTGAAATCAATGATGCTCTGTACGCTCTGTTGCTGCTAAGGCTGAAATGCATGGAGGAGATTGAATCGAGAGATGGAGCTGATGCCGGTATTTCACTGCCGCCGTGTTGCGGAGAAGCTGCAGCGATACCGCCCTAAGTCCCAGACACACCCTGATTGTTTCCCGACGAGCGCGCCTGGAGAGAGTCAGCACATCTCACTTTGATTGCTAGCTATATTTGTTGCGTTCTCAGCTACCCCTGGAGAGCACAGGAGGTTTCACAAAGAGCGCCCCGCCTGTCAAACGGCATCTGGGCTCCGATTGCTTTTCCTATCTCCGCCAAGTCGCGGTCGGACTTCACGGCGCGTAGGAGAGGATCTAACATTGGCGACCTAAGCTGCCAAGAGGCATGATTGCCATCTGTTGGTTGTAAGGAATTGTTTCACCCCTTGGTGGCGTTTGTTTCGCTGGCGATGTGGAGATGAAGATCACATTCTGGGTCCAGTTGTGTACCTAAGCCTCCACGCGCAGTTTGCTGGGAGACGGATGCTTGCTATGGAGTATCCATAGTAAGCAGCGCCTGTCTTAATTTTCAACTATTAGCTGATCTAAATAATACCCATCTACAAGGTCTACGAATTGAGGTATCTACTTTCTACGTGAGTGTACAGAGTACTTAATTATGTGTTTCTAACAATTTGATAGAAATTGTCCAAGTACGATAGCCCTGCTTCAAGTTATCAGTTCCGGATGTATATACCCGACTACTGTGTTGACTGGACTGTAAATGATTTTTATACTTTTATAATCCCTCCATGACTCTAATCAGTGCATATTCCTGTGCACAGGTAAAATAACTGTTCATAAATGTAATACGGATCTCGCGTCAACTGCCTAATTTAGAGAGAAGTATCAAGGTTGAGGTAGATTACTAGTTATCTTAGACTCGAACTTGCACATAACTTTCATATTATGCAAGAAAACTTATTATCGATATTTTTCTTCCCCCCAATAATAATAATAATGATGATAATAATAATTCATTACCGGTTCCGCTTTGGGCTGCCTCGGACCGCGAGATATTTCCCATGCGTACTTATGGATCGGCTTGCCGCTTTTAAGAATAATCAATAGTTCGACGGGATATCCAGCTGGTTACCCCTCATAGCCCGGTTTTTTGGGCATTTTGCTTGATCATATGGCACAATGAAGTGGTTTTTGTATATACATATTAGTAATACCATCGTATTCGCAGATTTTAGGGGCTGTCCTAGGTTTCCAGAAGCTCCATATGATTCTGAGCGCAGTTACTTAAAGGGAGGACAACCTTCCACGACAGCGGAAAAGAAAGAAGAGAAAAAATAATTTGATTTCGCAAAACTTGACACAAAGATGGCGTCCGAGTCGATCTCCTTGACTGAATGCTTCACTCATAGGAGTGACACATACGAATATTCTATCTCCTGGACATGCCTCGGTCCTGATAATGCACCCCCGGTGGTTTTTGTCCATGGAACGCCTTGGTCCTCCATAGTGTGGGAGTCTTATGCGAAGGCCCTTTCCTCGCGTTATAGGGTCTACATCTTCGATAGGCCCGGATTCGGTCAATCGCCAGACCGTAAGAGCGTGGCTCCTACAAATAGCGAAACAGATTTGGATGGATCACTTACTGGTCAGGCGGAGGCGTTTGCCGCTCTATACAGATCATGGCATTTCAAACCCGACCAGCTTCCTCACATCATCGCTCACGACAATGCTGGCCTCGTGACACTTCGCGCAAATATCCTCTACGATTGTCAATATGCGAGCCTTTGCCTAATAGATGTTGTCGCCGTTGGCCCATTTGGATGTCCATTTTTCCGCCTAGTGGCTGAGAACAAGCCCGTCTTTAGTTCGATCCCAGACAGCATCTTTCAGGGCATCATTCTCGGATATATAAGAGATGCGTCATTCAAACCTCTTCCGGGTGATATCACTGATAATCTTCTGGCGCCATGGACCGCGAATGGGAGCCAGGGTCAAGAGGGATTTATCAGGCAACTATTACAGGCCGACCAGCGGTATGCGGGTGATATAGAAGGACGTTATGCTGAGGTTGGAAATACCATCCCAGTGAAGGTCATCTGGGGAAAGGAGGACAGATGGATTCCAGCGGACTATGCGGTGAAATTAGGCCGGGTCATCGGTGCAAGAGAAGTTGTTTTGGTAGAGGAGGCAGGGCATCTCATCATGTTCGACCAGCCTGAGCGACTTGCAACGGAAATTGGTATCTGGTTAGCAACAGCGGCTCTTTAGATAGAAAGAAATATACCTTTCCAAGGGTCGCATATTTCCCAAGAATCAATCTGCCTAGTTTCTGCTTTATCCGTTATTCTAGCTGTAGGTATAGATATTGCGCATCGACAGCAAAGATTCAACGAGGGACATATGTTGCAACAAGGAACAAAGGCTCGGTATTCCACTGGTTCTGAACCGTTAATCAGGTTCCTTGATTCTCCTAGATATGTCTGTAGTAATTGCCCCTTTGCGGAGTTGAAAATGAGCTGTCACCCCGGGAAAGTCAGGCATGGACGCAAGAGCGCCTAAGCACCTTACCGTACTGTCTAGATCTAGAACCTGATCGACACAAAATGCCTTTTAGCATCTTGAAACGTTTCATCATTTGGACTCCACCAATGCGTTCAGCCCAGTTCCTCTGCGGCTGTAACCAAGGAGGGTTACGGCTATGACCGCATCTTGTCCACCTACCTAAACCGAGCCTAATCAATTTCATGATAGTCCCACGTGTTGAGTTTCCTGTTTTGCGAAGTGAGCCGTGGGAAATCTGACATTGTATCTTGTCTTGTCTTGTTCCCCCCACCGTATACATCGCAATGACATCATTCATGGATACCTGTAGCGCTGCTAAAGCCAATTCCAAGATTGGGCGCATTGCATCAGTTTGGGGATACAGAGAATAGCCTGTCTTCAAATAAGCGGTCATTGTTCCTTTGAATGGGAGATATCATCGCCTGAGACTAACTGAGTCGCTTTTTGATGTTTTCTCGATCCGTCTCTGCAGCCCGCTGTTTGAACATATCCCGTATCGCCACTGCTCATCCGCGAATCGCTGCAGCTCCATTCACGCGATCTCTCCTAGATCCAGTTGTTATTAACTCTATCGCACAGCAAGAACAGGGGTCCTTTTGCCTGGAGCGCCTTCAGCAATTTCACCCGACTTTAACGAAGATGGCCGATGATACTCCCATATCTATGGACCCGGAGCTGCTTCCGAAGCCCGCTGCCACACATACAGTCTCAGAAGACCCATTTGATGGAAAAGAAGAATGGAAACATCGTCCACCTTATGAGATCCGTTCGATGAAGGACTTTGGTGAGGTGAAGTGGCGAGGTAGCTGTCAATGCGGACGAGTCACCTATATGCTGAACAGGGATAAGCCGCTTGCTGCGAAATTCTGTCATTGTAGAGGATGTCAGGTCATGCACGGTTCGTGTTAACCATTTGATGATTGGATTGCCGTTGTGGCCGTGTCAGACTGACCAGTTGATATAGGTGCGCCTTTCCAATGGGCTGCCATTTTCCACAAGGAGGACATGATGTTCAAGAACGGCTCCCAAGGTCTATCATTCTATGCCTCTGGTGAAAAGAGTCGCGATTACCAGACCCCGACCAAAGTCTCGTGCTCATTCTGTCGGACACCGATCATGGATGAAGGTCGCAGGGTTGTCTTGATTTTCCCGGAGTTGATCGATTTTGGACACACAGATGAGGAGCAGAGGGAACGGAGGAGGGTATTCGAGGTTAAGTAAGTAGCTACCTGTCTCGAGGGTGTTTGCTTGGCTATGATGTATTAGACGTTTGAAGCTAACAGGGTCCTCAGTTGCCACATCTTTTACAGTAAACGTATAATCGAGATCCCAGATGGAAAGCCAAAGTGGTCAGGCTTGGATAACGAAAGCGAGTTACTGAATGACGCCGGCCATAAACTATGATATGTGAAAGGTGGATTTCTAACCCAAGTTTACTGATGGAAATTGGTTGTCCCGTTCTGATGATGGCTCAGAGGGTATCCCATTAACATTGGTTGTATGTATTATTACAGACTTTACTGAGAGATAACATGTCAGAAAAGAAAAGAATTGTACTATATACGATGATATACAGACAGAAATGTGATGATATGGCTCTTCAACAGCCATTCCACACTCATCATCGATGCTCCAGAATGACCATTTACTCTTGTACCGATAAAAGAGAAGAGGCCCAGACTCGCTCATTACTTGATCAATACCCGTTTATTTTGCAAAACTTAAATGTCATTTTCTTGTTACACGTGGTAGGATTGGTTGGTGCTGAAGACTCACAAAGTACTCCGTACGAAGAAGAAGTTACTCATTCGGACTGATCCTATCCTACCATGTTATCAATCACCTATTGGGAGAAAATTGACCACCATTCTTGCAGAAGTGTTCACGCATCCAGTGAAACATGAAAGGAAAGGATCTCATTGTTCTTGTTCATCGGACGATCAGCGCATCCTCTTTGGGGCGGAAACCCCACACCCTACTTAGGTAACCTACTGCGACCTAACTCGTCCTTCTGACCATCTCATGTTTCTTACCTACTGGAAGTCTGCTACCCTGCGGAGTAGATAGAATTTCTTCGGTCATCTGCTCCATATGATATGCGATACTACGGAGAAATATACAAGTTCAGATAAGCGCAGAGTTTCGCTATCCAGAGGAATAGTGCAACGAGCCTAGAAACAAACCTGGAGAACTTCTCGTTGCTCTGCAAGGGTCCACGGCCAAGCTTCTGCTAGTGAAGCCGTGGTTACAGCTTCAGTGCCCTGTGGGGTCGTAATGTTAATCGCTGCTAAACCCAACTCTCCAGGGACCATCGGAGTCTATCTCGCCCCAGAACGACGCTGATCTCGCTGCCGGAAACACCGACACGATGCTACGATGTTACGATGTTACCGCGTCTGCACCTTAACCATTATCCATTCAAGGAAGGTGCGGCCTGTATACAGATGTTTTAAAGATGAGCAGCCCGACGACAGAAGAATGGACGTTTAACGGAGAACCTCCACAGAAGCCACAACAGGCACTGGAAATTGCCAGTAGTCATAGTGGTTGAGCCGGTTACCATGCTGTTTAGAACATCTCTTACCGTAGCCGTTCTGGCTGTAGGAGCTTTCGCAGTCACTCAGATTAGCGATGATGATATGAACAGTCTTCTGGATGCGGGCGGCGTGGACCTTGCAGACCGATATGCTCCCCTATGGTTCTTTGGCCAATCCCAAAACCAGCCGCCATGCTATCCTACCTGGGCTTTCGGAGGATCTCCTAACTCGTCCGATATCTACGATTCCTCCCACCAAACTCGCCCAGCACCGCAGTGCGAGTACCCCAATGTGGGTTGCCATTGCCGCAATCCTGGAGTTGGTATTGGCAATCGTGGCCCAGCATTTCCCATCTACTACACGTATCAGAAGTGCAATGACAGCGATATTCGAGTTGTGTACAACCTCTTCTATCAGAAGGATGGAGCGCAGTTCGGGGCCATTGCGACTGGCCACAACTAGTATGTTACAGACCCATACTCTCTCTTTATATTTCGTATCTGACATCTATATCTTGAATAGCGACTGGGAACGCGTGATTATCATCCACTCTAAGAGTAGCAACAATACGTGGGCACCATCTCGTGCTCTGCTTTCTTCTCATAGTGGCTACCATGATCTGGCATGGGGAGATATCCAGAACACTCTCACTACACAACAGATCCAGCAAGGCGACGCCAAGGACCCTAATGGTGTTCAGAACAACGACCATCCCAAGGTCTATGTTTCATGGTCTAAGCATGCGCACTTTGATACTCGCAACACTGGATGGAATGATCCTGTCAGCCAGTCAACCGACAATGCTTTCCGTAGTGACGATTGGTGGTATTATGTCAACAAACAGTACTATGTAAGATGAAACCTCGTGGAATCTGTGGATATAACATTGACATTCTTCTTTCTGCTAGATCCGATCAGATGGCTCGACACAAGCCGGCCAGGCTTTGGGAAGTGCGAATTGGGGAGATGCTAGCAGTAATCCACCTTCCGTACATGCGGGAGTTTGCTCTGCGCCATAGGATAGTCAGGATTCTTGGAGGTATCAATATCTGCATAAAACTAAAAGCTATCGTACGTCGAAGTATCAATAGAATAAACCATTCATAGATGCTGCTTTACAAGATATATCAATTGTTTCCCTAGCTAGACCTGCCCATCATAAATAACTTAAGATTGCCCACAAATCGAAAATGGCGGCTGTATGTATTCGAACTTAATCCAGGAACCGGAACCCAATTAAGCTTCCTGGCATCATCCTATTCTTAGGATCATGTTCCATGGTTATGGAGATTTTAGGCACGGGATTCGAGAATCGGATGTTAATCGTCACTGACCACACTAACAATACCGCAGAAGTCTAGAACAGTGGCTGAAATGCAGTTGGCCATTTTAAACCCATTCACATGGAGTACGGAGATGTCGGAGACAGGGCATCAGGCCTTGAACACAAGTACGGATACGAGCAAACTGGCGATGACGTTCCCGCGGGGCTGAGCACGATAAGCCCCGCGAGGTCTTACAATGGCACATACCGTCGTGGCATTGCTTTTATAATAAGCACTCTCCTGTGCAGCTGATATGTAGCTGAAACTTGTTTATGTGCCATTTGTCTTTGATTCATTAGAAGTATTGTCTGTTAATTAATCCGATACCCAATTCACCTGCTCATCTTCGAGAAGTTTGACATAGATACCCCTTCCAGCGCTCAACTTCCCACGACATTACCACTGCACTTACAAGTCACTATCATAATAACTATTATCTATTATACCGATTTTCATCATGTATCCCAAGCCATCCAACGCGACCGATCAAAATGCGTGGTCAAAAACCAAAGACTTCTCCAAACGTGGTTTCGACAAGGCATGGAACGCTCTCGATAAGTTGGGCGGGCCCGTGAACAAGCTCAGCAATAAACTCGGTTCAGAAGCGTTCTGGCCCATGACCATCGACAAGGAGGCTGATAAAGCAGCACGTATCCTGCGCAGCTTCTGCAAAGACGGTGTATACCTCGATAAGGAGAGACCGAATGATCCCCGCGCAACGGAGAAACAGATCAATGAACCGCGCGGGAAACCGAAGGTGCTGCAGAAGATCCCGACTGAGGTAATTCGACAGGCAAAGGGATTGGCTATTTTCACGACTATGCGGACGGGTCTGTGGTTCAGTGGTGCGGGAGGGAGTGGTGTGCTTGTGGCGAGGATTCCAGAGACTGGAGAATGGAGTGCACCTTCGGGGATTCTGCTCCATACGGCTGGTCTCGGTTTCTTGGCTGGTATTGATATTTACGACTGCGTCGTGGTGATTAATACCTACGAGGCGTTGCAGGCTTTTACCAAGATACGATGTACACTTGGTGGAGAGGTCAGTGCTGCCTTGGGTCCTGTGGGCATGGGAGGGATCCTGGAATCAGAAGTGCATAAACGACAGGCGCCAATATGGACGTATCTGAAAAGCAGAGGGTTCTACGCTGGCGTGCAGGTAGATGGCACGGTCGTGGTTGAGCGGACAGATGAGAATGAGAGGTTTTATGGACGGAAGGTTTCCGCACAGGAGATCCTGAACGGCAGGGTGTGGAATGATGGATTTGAGTCTTTGAAGATGTTGAGGAATACGATTAAGGCGGCTGAGGGTGATCATAGTGCGGATGTGGCTGTTTCAGATCAATTTGCCCAGACGGTAGTATACAGGTAGAGCTCGATGAGTTGAGATTCTGATAGAGATAAACGAAGCAAGAAGTCAAAGCCATAGTCCAGACACACCACCGAGATTTTAGTAGTGTATAAGAGAGGTTTTACCGGATCATCTTCCTATGTCTGCCCAGCGAGATGCTTTCTGAAATTCGTCCTTCTCTTTTCCGGTCAAATCCTCAAGGATATCCTTTCTTAATCCCGAGAAATATTCAAGAGCGTCCGCATATTGTTCGTTACTTGTCCAGCCATCTCTCTCCACGAATCCAGCGAGATTGTCAAAGAAGTCTTGAAGTTGGTTCCATCCTTTTCCGTCTTCTATGTGGCTCTAAGCGATATATGTAGCAATGGAGCGTTATGTATCTTAGGAAGCTCAATTCTGTCGTAGTTGTGCCCAAACATCTCTGTAGATGGCCAGTCATTTTTGTACGATGGGGTGGATGGCCCAGCGGGATAGGAGAATGAAGCCAAGTATGAAATTCCAGGCGGCATCCAAATCTATTACTAAAGCACTAAACAAGATCATCTTGCAGGGGTCTCACACGACAGGAGTGATATATATTGAGAATGGACTTAATTATTTAGATATGCAATTGCAGATAAGTGGTAATTTACTGTATACTCTATGCTAGTTAGTGATGATCTCCTTCACCGGCAGCGCAACAAGAGATCCAATGACGTCGACGTCTTCCCCATCATTCTCCCCATCATAACCAATATAATAACAGCTAAATAAACCATTAATCACAATTCGACTCTTTTAACTTCCTATGCCAACGACTTTGACTCTCAAACTCTTCGCCCTCCAACTCCTCCTCATAGCCGCATTCTTTCCTAACTTCTTCATCGGCACTCTCAGCTATTTCGTCCCAGAGTTCATTATCCCCGCGCGCAGTACCACCACTGCCAAACAGCACCCACCACCATCCCCGCATCCAACACCAGCCATGTCGTCCTGGTTCCAGAAGACCTTCACCCTTCCTTCCCGCTCGCGCGGCTCCTATCTCATCACCGACACCGTTGTGTCTGAGTTGCCCGAATTGCGCAACTACAAGGTCGGCATTCTCAACCTGTTCATCCAGCACACGAGCTGCGCGCTCTCGTTGAACGAGAACTGGGATGAGGATGTGCGCGAGGATATGAGCGATGCGTTGGATCGCATTGCGCCCGCGGACCGTAAGGGAAACCTCTATCGGCACAGTGCAGAGGGTGAGGATGATATGCCGGTGAGTGATTTGCGCTTCTGTTTGATTCGACAATTTTACAAAGTTAAGATTGGCTGATGGGATGCCCGTTGATTACTTAGGCCCATATCAAATCTGCTCTCATCGGTGCTTCTGTCTCTATCCCTATTACCAATGGTCGTCTGAACACCGGCACCTGGCAAGGTATCTGGTATCTGGAGTTCCGCGCGAGCCGACACTCGAGGAAGGTCGTCGCGACGATCCAGGGTGAGAAGGCCTGACTGGATGATGGTCCGTCGAGACATTTACTATAGACCGATCCATTTCAGTCTTCTCTTGTCAAATGGACTGATTGATTCTGGGGGAGTTTTTGAAGGAACTGATTACATGATTCAAGTGTAGAAAGCAGAAGAGCATCCTGGGGGTGGATTAGGAGTAGTGACGGTTGTCTTGAAGTGGATATATACCTGGGGTTGAGTAATGACGCGTGAAAAATACCAAGCATGACTTTTGCCTATAGGACATCTATGATCATCAATGAACAGCATAGTCTACCTATTAAGAAGTATTGCTATCAAACATGTTTCCACTCAATCAATGTTGTCTATTGATTCTGCATCTGCATACAAATAACACTGTACATGGAACCCTTTCGGGCAGAACGGCGGAAAGAAAAAGCTAACAAGGTCATCAACGCCAAGATAAAAGAGATCGGATTTATCGCTGTTCCCAGCCACCCTCAGTGATACGCTGGCTCTCGTTAACCTCAGCAGGGTCGCCGGTGGCCTTTAGAGGGTAGGTGGTCTCGGGCAGGGACTCGAGGTACGGACGGTGCTGCTCGTGGGCCTGTAATACCAATTAGACTTCATCTTGCTAGCGATCGCATCAATGGAGACACATACGAAAGGTAGACCGCAGTACGTGCAGTGGCAGATCTGGGGCTTGTCGACGTTGATGAAGATTCTGGGGTGACCGGTGGGACCACCGCCGCCGTCACACTCGACGACTCTCTTCTTCTGCCAGCGGACGGGCTGTCTGTGGATGAGCTCAATGGCAGCCAGAGGTTGAGGCTATATATAAAGGTCTTGTCAGCCGTCTCTATATCAACCAATCGGACAGTGCGTATTCCCAATTGTTCCTCCGTAGACCCCTCCTTCAAACCCCAACGCACGACTTAATCATCGATTGAAGATTACTGACCTGAAGCTCCATAACGGTCTGTTCGAAGCGAGGACCGGTCATGGCCTGCGCTCTGGGCTGCTGGCTTCTGGCCCAGGTGTGGGCGCGGTTTGGCGCCTGGAGCTGGCGACTGCGCTCTCCCACCTCAGGCTCCTCCTGCAGAGGGGCATCCCAAGCACCGACTGAGTCAACAGGAGTGGCATTGGTCGCAGAGACATTGGGCTTGGGCTGTCGCGGGGTCGGGTCGTTGGCCTGGATCAAGTTCTCAGGGAGGAGCCGGGCGGCCGTGGACGAGTAACCAGCGCGGGGGGCAGCAAAAGCACCGGACCGCGTGGAGAGAGCCGCAATGCGGCTTCGAGCGGAGGAGAACATGGCGATAGATCTGGGAGTGCTGGGACGACAGCCCTATGTGGATTGTCGAGGGGAAGCGAAGGGAGAGTTCGAAGATCGAGCCGGTGATGTTGAGTGGAGTGAGGTTTGCTGAAGCTCGCGGGTGTCGGCCCTCAGCCAATCGGCGGTCAGCCTGCCCGTTGCGGCGAAAAGTGCCCGCCTGCAGAACTTCCTATCAGAGATGCGATATTTGTGACACTGCCTCTTTTTCACCACTGCGATCAGCAGAGCCGTGCTCTGCTGGACACTTAACTATATTCACATTTTGGACATATAGAAGAGGATTCTCTTTAAAAAATTACAAAGCCGTTGTCATGTCGGGCTCATCAACACCTGGCGCAAAGCCAGAGAAGACAATGTCTTCGCGGCTGCTCACCATGAAAGTATGTGGAAACCAACTCTCGACCAAGCTACTTGTCAATGACTTCACAAGTGAATAAATATTCAGCCAGAACTAACACTATGGCATCAGTTCATGCAACGGGCCGCCCATACAGCTGCCAACAATGCCGCTGCATCACCGTCCGAAGATAGTCGCAGCACGCCCAAGCGAGCACGGCTCTCAACAGACGCTGCAGAGTCCAGTCCTGCCACTCCTTCCTCCGATCTTGATGCCATCTCAGCTGCGATCAAAGCTGAAGAGCAGAAACGTGCGGAAGCTATCGCGCGTCAGGCAGCTGAAGCTGGCGAAACGGAATGGGTACTCGATTTCCCCGGCGCAGAGTCTCCAGTATCGGCATATCCACAACCAGATATCGTATCTGCAGACTCATGGGACGCAGCAGACCAGGTCTCGGGAGGACGTCGGTGCTACGGAAACTTCAAGCGCAAGAAGGTAGATCGAGTGATAGCTTCCAAGCACAACAAGTGTATTTGCTAACTGCTGGGTCAACAGAAATCTGCCTATGATGCCGTAGATACTGATTCCGATGAGGACTTTGTCGTTACCGATCCATCAGATCCAGCACAAATTGAAGCTTGGATGCGAAAAGCAAAAGCAAAAGCGGCTAAGAAAGAAAATGCACAGAAGAAAGCTGACCCTGATCGCGTCAGACTGCGTGACTTGACGAGTATCTCGGGCAGTCGTGAGACGCCCAGAATAAGGCCGGATTCTGATAAAAAGAAGAAGAAAAGAAAGTCCAGGTAAAAGAGATCACAGGATTGATCTGGCTTTGCCTCTGTTCAATTGGTCCATCAAAAGTTCTTCAAATCCGCTGTCTTCAGTTTGGGGCAAGTTTACAGGGAACGGCGTTTTAGCTTCTGCATAGAATAGGCGTTATGGGAAACATGTGACAAGGCAGTGCTTTTGACTCTCAATGGGTCTGTCAATGAAATTGCTTTCATTAACGGTCGAGCAAATCACAAAATCAGATTCATATATCAAGTGTATCAAAAAGGCCAGGAAGAAGATCCGTATACATTATAGGTAAGCATAGGATTGCTCATACTTGAGGTTGCTGTCGTTGTAAGTTGGTGATATTTACAATTATAACTCCTTATCCATGGAGAAAACGTGTCGTACAAATGGATCTTTCGAAACCATAACTGATGACGAAAACACTACAATTTCGCCTTTTCCCTCTGAGCCTTCTGGTCCCAGCTCTTCTTCGTCGTGAAGTTAACCGCCATGTTCCATACTGCAGACGCAGCCCCCAACGGCGGCGCCAGGAGTAAGAACCATGACCACCATCTTGGACTCGACGCGCTTATCGTGCTCATTGCCCTCTGAACCTCCTTCTCTAGATCTGTCCTGTCACCGTCGTTCCAGATAATCACGCCGCGCGCATTGCTCGTGCCTCGAAACTCAGCCTTGGTCACTTTACCCAACACATCGCCCTGGCTCCGTACGCGGTTTTCTGCATCTTCAGCGCTGAGATGGGGATCGCGCGCGCGTAGTCGCTGCATCTGCACGGCGGGATCATGCACCCCGACTACCACAACCGTACCGCAGATCACGTCCATTCCGGACTCGAAAAGCAGGGGAACGTCCAGCACGACCGCCCAGTGGCCCCGGAGGTAGTAGTACAGCAATGCCTTATATATCTCGCGCCGTACGGCCGGATGTACGATCTTATTCAGGATCATTCGATCCCGTTTGCGCTCCTCGCTATCGCCGAACACGCGTCGGCCCAGTGCCGGTCGATTCAGGGGTCTGCCTTTGTTGTCTTCAGAGTCTGGAAGGAGGAGATCGGGTGTGCTGGGTCCGAAGTAGCTCACGATTGCGCGGTAGGCGGGCATTCCAGGCTCGACGACCTGGCGGGCGATGAGGTCTGCATCGATAATGGGTAGGGAGTAAGGAGGGGCGGAGAGGAGGGCGGATACGGTCGATTTACCGGTCGCGATGGACCCGGTAAGGCCGATGATGAGCATGGTGGAGGACTAGTCTGATGTGTGATATCAAGGAGGTTCGTGGGGGTTTGACCCGGAGATTCTAAGCTGGAGATAAGATGATGATGGGTGGTTCTCGGATATCCAGCCGGGATGCGATGCGGAGCTCGTCCTCCACTCCTCTCCCGCTCAATGGGCGTCAAATCGGTTTCTCAGAGCCTATTTATATGCTCCAATTGATTGAAACAGGATTCGGGTAACGTATGATTGTCTTCTCCGCCGCAGAGGCTATCTCAGATTCAGCTCACGCAACCAGATGCAGTTGAGAGACGCTGATGACGTGATGCAGGGGAGGATGAGAGAAGACACAGGATATGAGAGGGCGACTAGACGCTGAACGTGTTTTGGGAAGAGAGTGTTTCGAGGGAGGTCGATGACAACGAAATCAGTCAGGAACCAGCCCGTCCAGCAAGCATTACACTGCTCAACTCCGTTAACTCAATCCTTTAATACTGCCGCGGGGAGCTGCTGGACCTCGGCCGCCATTGCTAGCGCCATCCACCCCGCTGGTGGCATAACCATAACCATAAACAGAATGGATACGATAAGCCTACCCCGTCGTTGCAAAAAAAGTCATATAATTATACGGAGTACGTACAAACATCGGATTGATACAGCATTCGGTATTGAACCTTTCATTTATCTCTTTCTCTATTTCTAAATGGACTAATCTCCGATCTAAGTGTAGGTTCTGCCTCTACCAGACTGCTCGTCCCATACACATGGTTCCAACGGCATATGTCTTCAGTATCCTCTTGAGTATGGTCCATAAATAGGTGATCTCGCTGGTGATGAATGTCCGCCATGAGCTCAGAGTGCTCATCGTCAATCAGATCTTTTCGGAGACCCTCTAGACGGAGATCAAGGTGTCCGACACCTGGGATGATGTGCACCTGGCCTTTGATGATGTTGTAGAAGCAGTTGCCCTTCTTGTCTGGATGCCACCAACAAGATAAGGACATTTGGCACTTTGGACTGCGCGACATGACGTGATCGTGGGTGTCGACAACAGGCCTCGAGATCGGAAGTCTGCAGAGCTCTATGCAGCTGCAATAGTAAATCATTACGTTGATTTCCAATGAATCCAAGGATGAATAGCTCAAGGGCCCCAAATTGGTCGGCTGGGATCTTGATCCTCGCCGTTCCAGCCTTTGTAAGGCCACCCCTCCGGGATCGTGGAATACGGAGGGAGGATATACCGGTCGTCGCAGCTATCGGGTCCAATGCAGTTTAAGTTGCACAGCCCGAAAACATTACAGTAACACTGAGCAGCGTCTGGACAATGGACGGGCTCCTTTCCGAAAATTACTGAAAGAAACATTAGACCGGTTAAGCTATTGAGGTCTCAGGACAACTTACTGTGCCATGAATACTCCATGATGCGTCCACTGAACTCGTCCGTCAGATCGGTCGTCTTCAGCCAGTTTCTGAAATGCTCATAGTCACTCTTTGGTCGCTCTCGAACTTTCCACTTGGTCACGCCAAACTGTGCGCAACAGGACACGCCCACAACTTCTGGTACCTCGGATCCGGGGAACAGCTCCATAAAACCAGTCTTGAAGTATTCGCCCGCATGAACATCCTGACGGTGGGTATCGCGGAAGGGAAGGATCTCATAAGGACAACCTAGATTCCAGACGCACCGCAGATTGACGTAGCCCTGAGCCTCGAGATATGGGAGTTGGAAGTTTCGGAGCATAGGAACACCATCGTAGTACGGGTCATCGTTATGCCATTGGTAGCGTAGGGAGTGGATGAAAAGCATGTTATCAGGTAAGTGATCGTAGTTGTCAATGATATACCTGTAAAAAGAACTCCGTCAGTAACACAATCCTCTCGTCCTGTTCGGAAGGGAGCTTTGCATACGTCAGATACACCATAGATTCTCTTCCCTTGTTGATATCCACAGTCAACTCTGCGTCTGCATCATCCACCACATATATGCTCTTGTGCCAATCCGGGAAATACTCGAAGAGCCACGACGTGTCGTCCTTGGTCATGCTTGCCACGACCAGATCTTTCTTCAACGGGGGTAACGGGGTGTGCGAAGGTCTAGCATGTTTCGATACTGCACGCCGAGACACAAGGCTGTCACTCGCGGAACCGGTGAAGAAAAGGTAATAGATCCCATATACAAGCAGAATTGCCAAAGCTATCGGTTTGGCTCGCTGACGGAATCGGGATTTGTACGCTCCTTTGCGAAAGAGCATGATTGTTGACCGCCGCTACTGGACCTCGCGGCTCGAACAGAACGATCTCCGGCGCAGGGAAGTGTTCTTTGAGATTATCATCTCAGCTCAGCAAGTCCGAGAATTGCGAGTCGAGAAACATCAGCTGGGCCGCCAGCGCGCAGCAAGGAATGTTTGTTCACACCGAGGACCCAGGCGGGAGCTTAAGCTATCTTCTGGCGGGTTGACCGGATGGCAATTGTTGAATTCCGAGGCACGCGCAGTGCACAACTGAGAAAGCGCAGGGACAGAGCAGTGCGTCAGCTCCGGAATGATGGTCAATATGTGAAAAAGAAGAGAAATAAAGAACGTGGCCTTTGACAGCTCGCAGTGTTCACATCTTCTCTTTTGAGCTCCGCAGGCCGCGTGGAGCGCACAGCCAACGTCGTCAAGCTCCGAACTGTCCTTACTTACTCTACGGGCGCCCCTGGAATAAAAATACTTACAAGCCACCCCGCTGATCCGCTGGCGCGCGCTGGTCCGGTTCAACGCCAGAGTTGATCGACTGGCAGCCACTGGTTAAAACGCTTTAACGAACCGAGGAGCAGCGGGGCGGCGCAGCAATGGCAGAGAAACAGCAGACGCCACGCGGGTCTGATAGACATTGGAGATGGTTTCGATCGTTTCACCACATTGAAACAGCGTCATCGTTTAGGAGAGCCGAAGAAAAGAAGCCTTGAACCCTCAGCCACAACCTTAAAGCAACCCCTGAACCTTGCTTATGACAAGATCTACTCCGTATATGGCACAGTGATTCCTTTGGGAATAACGTGTGGTCATAGCTGCGGTTAGATGCAGTTGAACGTCACTATCCTGGCTACGACAATATGTCCAGGAATATATATGATGCATGCAGACAAATGCAGACAAAGGTTTTAAATGATTCCGGATTTTTGTCTAGTTTGCTGCCGGACAGTTCTAATATGGCTATCATGACTTATGACCCCTTGCATAACGGACCCTGCATGAATCTGGTGTCCTCGGTCAGCTATTTCCGCCCCTTTCACAGATGCAGCCGCAGCAGTCCATCGGAGAGAATACAATTTTACGTCCTGCGACTCGAAAAACCCTACCAGGCTCGTCCGGAACTAACTCGATCAGGTTGTTGAATATATCTATCAAGAGAAGCTAAAGAGCTGTATATACATCGCGGTCATCAATCGGACGACTATAGTGCTTAGCTACACGCTGAAATAGCATTGAAGTACCATTTGTGAGCATCAATGTCCAAACCGGTAGCCGTTCCGTCGTTACCGGCATCAGAGTCGATACCTTGGATAACTTGGATATCGGAGGTGGTTACAGGATCACCACTTGCGCTCGTGATCCAATACTCAGGACTGGGCTGACTGAAGCCAAAGGACTTCGGTGGCAGTTTAGGAACAGGGTCGTCAGTGTGGGTAAGGCGATAGTTGGCATCGCTCTGCGACGTGATGTACTGGGCCAAAGCTTCGTTTCCAACACGGGGACATCCAAACGTATACTGCGAGCTCCGGTCAGTTCTCCGATCCACAATATCATTTCGACTAATGGGAAGGCATACAAGGTCAAGGGTATGCCCTGAGTTCCTCAGAACAGTTCCCCCAAGCGTGGACAGCGCTGCACCAAGACTGTGGCCGGTGAAGACTAGCTTGTAACCCGAATAAGTTGAGAGAGCTGAATCGATCTGGCTAGTCACAGAATCCGCAACAGACCCCCAAGCTTCCCAGAATCCCGAGTGGGCTTCGCAGCCATCACAGAGGTCGACATCGGTCTTGACAAAGTCAATGTTGGCAATCCAGTTATCAAAGGAAGAACTGCCGCGGAACGACAGAACTATCAGCTCATTCGTTTTGTCCACCGCAAGAAAGCCGGTCGTGTCGCCATAGCCGGAGGTGCTTTTTGATGTCAATATCCATGTCAGTCAATTATTGCAGTTTACTTACTCTTGAAATTCGTCAAGTGTCTCGGTATCTGCTGCCTCCACAAGGGGACAGTTTCCAGCCGAGCACGATAACTTCGTGCCTGTCGAATTGAAATTCTCAGAACAGTACGCTGCTGCGGCATACTGTTCGAACAGATTAAACTGGTCAAGGAGATCTGAGGAAACGTCTGCGAAGATATTAGCACATACGAAAGCTTTCACAGTAAACATCTACTCGACATACCACGTCCGACTAAAGGCGCAGGTCTTGCGACGACCTGGATGCTCAGTGCGAGGGCAACACTGGCCCATATAGATTGAACACTGATCATCTTGATTTACGGAATGATAAGGAAGCTCGGGGACAACTGGATCGCAACACCTGCAAAGGCCGGGAGTCTCGATAGAAGTTATTCGCCCCTCGAGCCAACCCATCTTCATACGCAGGTTTAGCCATACTTATATTTCTCCGTTACCCCTCTCGAAATCAGCTGAATAAGAAAGTTGGAGTTGTTAGAAAGTAGTGAAAAGGTAACGTCGCCCACAGTCTCCATTCGATCCTCCTGACCTACAGATGTATCCTGCCTAGCCCCACTGATGGAGAGATACGATATACGAATCACAGCCATTTCCCCCCTGCAAGCCATCGTCCACATTACTTGCAACAATGCGAGGGCGAAACAAGCTGTTCGGAAAAAATAGACCGATCGGCAGTTCGAATGGCCCCCTCAGCTAGCCCTGGTAGCAGCGTGACATTCTTTAACGGGAGGCCTTTAACCCTGGGCCCAGTTAGATGTTAGCACATTATTCAGCCTAATGCACGGAAGAATTTCGAAAGATGTCTACAACTCTACAAATAGCGTTGAAAGGCTGCGCATTAGGGTCGTGACCTGTAGGATCGACTACCCAAGCCTCGTGCCTCTAGATGAGTCTCTGGGACTGCAGCCACAAAGCGGATGGATGTCTCACGCTTATGTATCTGGTTCAACATCTCAGCAGAACTATAGATCGTGGGCCATGCGTCAAATAATCTTTCGTTCTGTATGGGCATATCAGTGGATCTTCGCATTCCGAGGGATATCGGAGATTTGCAGACTCGTCTGCTCGTGCAGTTGGACTAGTATCTCGACGCTAGGCGATGCAGTGGCTAGAACATGTAACCATTCGAAGTCCCCGCTTTATGGAGTGATTATGATTGTTTATAATACATACGTAGTTCTAATGCAGTACCCTTTCGTATGTATTGGTTCAGTGGCGACCACTAACTGGAGCCAATATGGATGTACGGAGTTCTGTTCCTGAACAGACATGAAATCTTCATCCAGCTTTTATTTCGGAACATACGGACGTACCCTCGCCGTGTATATATGCCATAAATAGTTAGAACAATTTACGGTTTAGCTAACATCAAACGGAAGATCTTGGGGCGATTCCTTCAACGGCCAAGAATTAAAACACCACTCAAGAACGAAATAGAAAGGTGAAAACCTAAAACTTAGAGCAATCTTTCTAGCCCACCTGATTGTCTTAGATAAGAGTCATATGACGATAACAATGACTTTTGTTCATGCACCTCAAATAACTTAAAAATGATAGAACGGTTTCTGGCTTGTTATTCTTATTGTGCAGAATATCTGAGCGGGAGAGAGGCTTCCGAGGCACGGCCCGAGAGCCTCGTTACCTACCTTAATGGTGGAGTATGGATCTCCAAGCGAGCCATCTTGCGCAGCAGCTCATTGCTTCGAACAATAAATATTATAAAATTTGAGCAGCAAAAATCAGAGGCGGGTTTGGTCCATCTATGTGATTGGCACTTGGCCGTGCACGACGTTCCGATAGATCCAAGAAATTGCCGATCTACAACTAAAGAGGATAATTCGCCGAGAATATAGTCAAGACATGAATGATCTTTATTATTGTCTGCATTTTATAAACTCATTGTGGCGGAGAGAGTACCTCTTTGCGGGCGTGCCTTATGGCGATCTCGACGCTGTTATTGTCAGGGTGCAGTTTCAGTTACTTTTTCTTAACCTCTCATCTTCGATAATACGTCCACCCGATAATGACGATCTTTCCGTGAAATAAAGCTCTCTAACGCCATCAGGGAATTCTCCGCGTGAGGACTCGGACAGACCGTATTTCAATTCTGGATAGTCTTAATAGTGCATGAAAGAAATCTTGGCTGAGCTCGTTCTCAGCTGCGCCATATGCCTCCGCACGCAATCCTCAGGAACCCAGCGTGGCTTTTACCATCGGCTTGAGGCCATTTTAACAGCATCCAACGGTCTCCGTAGAATAAACAAAGACAATATGGATGCGATCTGGAGTATGTATTCTATCATATTCTAGCCCTAATACTGTATCCCTTGGAGGTTGATTTGTATTATATGTATACTTATCTGCTAACTTACTACTAAATGGATTCAATGCGGAGGTATCTGACAAAATCAATAGGATCTACCAACTTGATACACTGCAAGAGTAGACGAACCAATGCTACCACTGGATTGGATGATACCTTCATGATACTACATTCAAATTGAGAACACTTCTTGCCTTCAAATTCCTAGCCACTGCTTCCTCTTCTCATAGCCATGGTTTCAGCTGCCTGGCCTTCAATAAATGGAGAAAGTCTCACTCAAGCAGTTGTAAATTGTAAATTTCTATCTTCCCATATTTTCCTTCTCGAAGTAAATCCGTACTCAGGCAAGTCTTCGCATAGCGTGATGCTTAAATGCGGCCGGCCGGCACTACTTTCAGCGTTGCAATGCGCGTGCCATCCTCTTCACAACTATGTTCTTGCGTCTGTCTTCCTCTGTCTTCACTTCCATGATCTGCCTTTTCCCTTCGTCAGAGGAGGGACAAGGCTTGGCTGAATCGCCTCCATCTTCCCACGGAACAGACGATTTAAGATGATGCGGTTCGAGCCAGACGGTGGGTTTGTCGTTGCGAACCTATGGAGACCTTCCACGTCTTAAGAGAATGACCTGAGCCAGATAGGGGCCGCAAGGGCTCTAGCAGCGTGGACAAATGCCACAATGAACTCGGCCCATGGAAGGCAGTCTCGTGCCTCTGCTGCACCAGGAGCTTGTCTGAATTCGACGGTCATGGACCGTCTATACCATAGGTTCAGAAAGTTCCATGCGAAATACCTTCTTCCGCCATCATTCATTAGATCAGTGATGTCGGCTGGCCACTGGCATTGGTCGATAACCTCAAATATATCTCTCAGACTTTTTCCGCGGAATCTGGGGTTGTCATAGCGGTTGCTCGCCGCAAAGCAGTTCCCATCAAGTTGTAGCATTTGTGTCGTTTTAATAGCCTCATCTAGGCCATCCCATAGCATTCCCGGAATATAAAAGATCGTTAGAATAAATATAGACTGCATACGCCTCAAATATATGGGGTTCAGAATAAGATCGCCTGGGTTTCAAAGTATTGGGCATTATATAGCTCTGGTTTATAAGCCTCCATAAGCCTTTGTAACCAAATCCGACATGCAGGTTGTTGGTTTAAATAGAGAAGGCAAGAGCTTTAATCAATTAATTTTCAAGATAGTTCGACTAATAAGGCGTCGGTCTTCCGGAAGAGATCCTTGTGCCTTCGAAAAAACGTCCTTTCCGCTTCCAGCTTCTGTATTTCGTGAGGGTTTGATGGATCAATGCAAGCTGGCGGGAGAAGAATGATAGGTGGAATGATACGGGAAGAAATTCGACCCTGGGGCAAGCATTCTGTCATATGCTGCCACTGGAGGTCACCAGAATTCTATACACATTAAAGGTCTATATATGAATATTTGCAGGTTAAGAACAATAAGAATAATATATATGTATATGTAACAAGGAGAGTGATTCCCACTCAGGAAAGCTGCTGCTATATAAAAGGAGCTTAAAAGTGTGAATAGAATAAAATTTCTCGCTTCCCGTTAATGATCTTGTTAATGTGAAAGACTTCTGCGGAGTCCTCCTGCGCCTTTGTACCGTTTCTCGAGTTCGGCTTGTCTGTGAAGGCGACTAACGTGGGATTTCTACAAGTGTAAGGCTACTTCCGTCTATTAAAAATTGTCATTAACTAGCCTGGTTTATTCTTGTCATTGTGCGGGCTCCAACCGTCAATGTCATTTGTTTCGGTGAAGAAACAATATTCCCTACCCTGGGGATCTCTAATGCTTAAAATACCGTGCTGGAAGTCTTTTATACCTAACTTTTCTATATGGGCAGCTTTCTGTGGAAAGTTTAGGTAATTTGCCAGCGCCCTTAGGCAAAATATCCAGCCAACTGTGGATCTGTAATTCGTAAGGCTTTTGTCTTGGGAAATATAACTGGAGATAACGCTAGATAAAGGATGCAGTGGGCTCTCTGATATCGTAGAAGTTTATGAGATCATCCGCAAGATCTGCACTAATTTATGGCAGGAACTATCCCCTCTCGTTTGCTAGCGCTTCGTTTTCCTCTCGTTTCCATTCCTCCAGACTGAACTCCCCTTCGCTCAGCTCTTCAGGCTTCCCATTCCAAAGAAAGGTTTCACCGCCAATAACGTCTCTTGCGCTGCCATCAGAGTCCACGGGCCAAATCCCACATGACTCAATTGCATATTTTTCCGTTTCGTAGGCGATCAGTCGATCCAAGTGCTCCTGTGACTGAACTTCGTAGGCCATACCGTATACCCAGTTTCCCGGCATACCGTCTAAGAGTGCCGGATACTTGCCCCAGAGTTTTATGTAATAGCCCATCACTTTTGTAGGCAGCAGGGTTGGTTCCTCGGACAAGTCAAGCACCTTCATAAGTGTAGCAGGATCCATCAACGTGCCGTAAAAAAAGTAGTATTCTTTTCGAAAAGGGATGTAGTCCATGGCAGGATCGCACGGCGTTGGTTCTGTATCTTTGGCCTCTTTTCCCGCAGCCTCTTTTTCTGCAGCGATCAATTTACGAACAAAAATAGGGATCTTGTTCTGGTTCATGGTCGCAGTCTGTTTTGCATCACCAGTCTCTGGGTATTGAACTATCTGTCTATCAAACGGTATCTTTGGTTGATGTCAAATCTCCTTCGGAGATTCAGTTGTTCTCTCAGATTGTGGAAAAATCACGAGGCAGTGCTATCTGGTGATAAGAATAGAGGTATCTGTTGTTGCCTGGTAGATAATCACTGTCAGTCATGAAGTGAATGTGACATGGAAAGACACTGCTCGTATGTTACTTGGCGGGTATTGCCTCCGAACAGGAAAATGTGGATCTTTGAAGACTAGATGAATAAGAGTAATAACTAACCAGTTTTATGGTTAATGGAGCTATTTAAGAATAGTCAGGTAGCTATAGTGATGCAGTTCGATGGGTGGTGCCGGTGATGGTGGCAATGGGCCTGGAGGGAGATGTAGAAGGGAAGAACATAGATTCTTTAAGACCACTCGGAGGGTTCCTATTAGCTAGAATATAGGCGGTGCACTCCGGCCAGACCATGGAGAAACGGTGTCATAGTTCACCTAACTAGTTAATGCCGTCGTCACTTTTACTGATCAATTTAGTAACTTTAGCTGGTTAACTACTCATATAACAGAACCCGACGGTAATCATGGACAATTTGGTCTTTTTGAGATTGGATAGTGATCAGTGACGGAGATTTGTACAAAACATTAGTTAGGACAGTATTTACAGCATTTCCTCGATCGTCCATGGTCCTTGACGTTATTAGGCGATACGTTTCAACTAAACTCAATTTTGTATATTTTTGACACGACCTGAAAAAGATATTGTCGCACGAGTTTTACAGTAGTCCTTGCCTCAGTCATATAACTTGAGGCTGTTCTCGCATGCCTTCTTCAAATAGAAATAGTCAATACCTGCATTCGCAAAGGATTTCTCAGTATTTGTCAGTAATGCTTGTAACATAAACCGTTCTTGCTAAGCCGAGATTGTGTCGTGTCTCAAGGACGTCATCAGGTTGGAGCCGCCTTGCAATATCCCGCACATTCCTCAGACATTTACTATGCTTTTTCCATATCAACGAAACATCCAAAAATAAAAGAAAAAAGTACGGTTGTTAGTCCAATATTCCATAGGTATATAAGATCATAACAACACTCTATCACTTTTATCTTGTATTAACACAATTTCTGCATGCATGGCTAAAATTGGCCTTGAAAGATATCTTCTCCACCGTTAAATCTCAGTATTAGCCCTCTTTCTTTCTTTCCTTTGTTTGTTTGTTTGTGCCTACTAATATTTCACTATAGATTAAATACTTGCTCTACAAAGCGACACGGCAACTGTGACTACGCTCAATATGGGTGCCAGCGACGAAAGCATTTCAAATCAACGCAAAGCGCAATTTACAAGCTGCAATGTTGAGCCTTCCAGCTCTGAAGAACCGAGGAGCTCTTTTACGGAACAATATCACTTCTTTTATGGGACTCTAATGGATACATTTACGCTTAGGGAAGTTCTCCAAGTCTCTATCTTGCCAGAGCTCCGTCCTGCAAAGATCGTCGGATATCGATGCAAACTATGGGGTCAGTATCCAGCATTATTGGAAGCAGGTGATGAAGTCCACGGAATGGCATATTGGGTCAGGTCGCAGGAAGAGCTTGGTCGTCTAGTGGAATATGAAGGAGATTTATACCCTTGTAAGAACTGTATGGTTCATTTCAAGGACGACAGCTCGCAGGCTCTAGGAAGCACATTTGTCTGGTGTGGTGATGAATCACTACTGAAAGAAGGAGAATTTGACTTGAGAGATTACCAGATGAGGAGGCTTGAGTTAACCAGACAACGATAGCAAATCCGACAAAACGTGGTGGTTAGCCACTTCGCAACATACATAAAACACACATTTTCGCTCGTATTGCGATTTTATCTCGATCCAAGTGTACACAGAAACCTGCGAAATCTACTCGGGTATAACGGAGGTAGATCATGCGGAGAAGGGGCAACTGTGCCCTTAGGCGTCTTAGATAAGAAGCATGTATCACTGGTTTTGGAGAAGAGATGCTTTGACATTTGGATTTCTTTTCGGGTCATGGAGGATACAGCAATCAAAGAACACGAATCAGGGCCCAGAATCTATTCGAGATTTTCGATGATGGATTAAGATAGAACTCTTTCCAAACCTAACGCATTGGCCTTCTCCATTGCTGAACACAACCCCTCCCCCACTCTTCGACATCATCATATTTTCGCTCAATATACACAATGTCTACCACGTCCCACGAGCGTGAACGGAACTTCGAACAGTCCGTCAAACGGAATCCGCATCCCGATTTTAAAAAGGTCGAAGCGTCTCGTCCTGATTGGCGAGAAAAAGTCACTGAAGACGGCGGCGGGCCACCCCTGTACACGAAAACCCGCGATCCAGCCTGGAAATTAGGTCAGGGTGGGAATGATAATGGCAAGTCCCTTGAGGAGGAACATGTATCGATCGACCCATACGAGGAAGGGAGACCGGCAGTGTTTAATTATAAGTTGATGATTTCAGCCATCGTTCCTAGACCCATTGGGTTTTTGAGTACAGTTGGGAAGGACGGTATGGACATGTATACCCCTACGGCATTAATAAGTGTAGTACTTACTCACGGTGTCCTTGATAATAGGATCGTCCAATCTGGCACCTTTCAGCTTTTTCCAAATGGTGAATTTCGACCCGCCAATCTTCGTTGTCGGTTTTCTTGCAAGTACGAAGGAACCAAAAGATACATTGGCCAATATCATCGAAACGAAGGAGTGTATGTATATACTCATATGTTCTTCTATAATCATGGCGGCTGCTCATCTGTTGGACTAGGCGTTGTGAATGTCATATCAGAACATTTCGTCGAAGCCGCCAACGCCTGCTCGATCAACAGTCCCTACGGCATCTCCGAATGGTCTCTTGTCGGACTGCACCCTGCTCCGACCAAGAAAGTTACGCCATCTCGCGTAAAAGAAGCTGTGTTCGCTGCAGAGTGCACTTTAGTAGAAGTGAAGGAGTGGCAGAGTAAAGCGAAACCAGACACCGCTAGTGGCGCAATGGCAATTTTGGAAGGTGTCCATTTCTGGGTCAGGGAAGATGCAATTAACGAGGAGAAGAATGGTATTGATCTAAATGTATGTTGTTTGTTTCCTTATATCTTGTTGGGATGAGTGGTGGCCAGGCGATGCTGATTTAGTCTCCTAGGTCCTAAGACCAGTCTCCCGCCTCGGTGGGATTAGTTACGGTCGTGTCACGGATGCGTTTGAACTCCTTCGACCGGATTTTGCAAAGGAATCACAGAAGAGGGAGGTTCAGGAGTTGATGAAAGAGGACCAGACCACGACTTCTATACAGTAGAGCTTCGACGTCTTGGTACGGACGACACGAGCTAGCAACTCAACAAGACCCGGGGCTCGGGGAACGTTGGTGATTGATAATCAAGTACTGTGACGAAGACGCTTTCTTCCTCTTGTCGAGCTGTATAGAAAGACATTATGGCCGCATACATATCACGAATCGCAAAGCAGCATGTGAGAAAGCAATTTTCATTGTCGCCAATCCACGGGTCTAGATATAACCTACACGGAATAATAGAAAACAGATAAAACAAGGTATTTCGCTCCTTTTAAACGCCTGCGTCGGATAAGTTGAAGTCCCTAAACTGAGATGCATCTCGGCCCCTGTCAATAGGATTTTGCCTGGTGAAAGGCTTACCAAGGATTGAGGCGGCCTTCGCCATCATGGTCGCCCTGACATCGCCTCATCATCCTCATTGTAAACGCTCTTTTCAGTACAGCTTTCACTGAGCAGCCTGGTCGCCATTCTCTCCACTTGCAGTGTAATCCTCCATGCCAGTATCCTGTCCATCGCTGGGTCCGTCACCTCCAGCAAGGACCTTAGTCTGAGGGATCTGGAGACCTTCGGGAAGAGGAGTTCCGGGGGTCACGGCAACGACGTTGTCATTCTCATCCACGAACTCAAAGTTGTACCGCGAAAGGAGGTGAGGGATGGCGGAAAGCTGGGGACCGTAACGAGCGGTATTATCATATAGCTCGAACAGAGGAACCGCAAGGAGCTTCATGTTCTTGGGCACGGAAAGCACCTCTGTAAGGACATAGGATATCAGTCTCATGCGTCTGCAAACTACCTCAAGTCCAGCCGATAGGGAACTCACTCTTCTTCGGTAGCTGGATAAAGTAAAGCTTCTTGCACTCCTTCGGTCTCGTCACATGGCCAGGTAGGAAGGGATACATGAAAGTCTCAAAGTTTGGCCGCCACCACTGCGCAAGTGTGTCTCCAATCTCCCATTCTTCGTTGACGCCTTCCCCGGAGAACTGCGAGCCAACAGGTGCCAGACGCTCGTTTAGGCGTGTCTTGAACCCTTCAACTTCATCATCGTTGTGGTGAAGGTAGTCTCCCGGTCTTGTAGTCGTTAGCAATCACCTCCCGGCTATAGCGCGCGTGTGTAGGACACTGGGCGCAATCGAGAGTCCAGGTACGGTAACATACAGCTTGAAGAACGCATTCGCAATCTGCAGCATCAAGACGTGAGGGTGGTTGTGCTCATGGCACACAAGGACACCCTCACATGTCCTCCGCATTCCATACTTGTCATAATGTTCCTCTAGGCGCTTTAGACGCGCAAGAACTGACGGGTCTTCCTCTGGCTGTGTCTCCTTCGTTCCGAACGTGTAGTTCGAGAGGGGGTATAGACGGATCGTTTCTGGCTGTTTCGCGTCGAAACTCTTAGGGAGAATCGGACTATAGTAATTACCATAAGATAATGTTAGTTTCAAATTTCATGGTTTCCTTATGCTCTAGGTAGAGGGGGGAGCTCGGCGTGGCCATCTATAGGCAATGCTGGTGGGTGGGCGATGCGGAGAACGTACGGGTGTGAGCTCTGCAGCGCAGTGGCTGTGACCGTCGACATTTTGGAGGCAAATCTGCTAGATCTGTAGAATATGATCCGGCTTCGATTGCACAGGGGATATGGGCTTCGCAAGATGACGGTTGGAGGAATTGGCCGGCTGGAGGTCTAGATACTCTTGTCGCAACTGCAAGGCGGCGAAGCTGGGCGGTCAATACAGAGCTCCGCGAAAACGTTCCACCGCGCCAAGACTTCAGTTCGCAGCTTATCATAGACACTTATGTGACAGCAATAGGACAGTACAAAGCGAATGCAAGGCGATTTCTTTTGAAGTGGGAGATGAGATTTAGAAATGGAAGCAGGATATCATAACAAGATTTTCTTTTTGGTATGCTATATAGATAGCGTTACATGATTCTATCATATCGTGAGTCTACACCAAGCACTCTAAACGTCTCCCAATAGATCAGCAGGCAACATTGCAAATCGAAAGTGGTCCCGACGTATCCAATGCCGGCTAGGATCGTAGCTATGCCTCAAAATACCATTCAAAGTTTCGGTTCAAAATCCTCGAACTCAGTGAGGTCAACAAGGGGGCTAGGTCCAGCGCTGACTGCAAGACGAGCCTTGAACTCAGGAACGTTGGTGACGTATGTTGGTCCTCGGGGCTGGTCCCCATTGACACCATTCTGCTCTGTGGAAGGCTCGTTATCACCGTTAGACGATTGCTGAGTACCTGACTGCATCAGCTGCACACCTAGTAGCTGTTGCGCCTTTGCAATAACGGGGAGCGCCTTCTCCTCGGGCAGCTGCAGCTCGGACGTGAGGAAAGATTTCACTGTGGAAAGGATCTGTGCTTCATTGCCAGCAGACAAGTCAATGTCTGCGAAAGCAGCCTGCAGTTTCTCAGGGTCGGCCGTGAAACCTGCTGCTTCCAGTTGCGCACCCAAGAGAGATGTGAACTTGGACTTCAACTCCTGGGGGTTCACACTCTTGGCCGCTTCACCGGCCTGGGCGTTCAGATGAATCGAGACTTTGGCTCTCGTAGGAGATTGAGGATCAATATATCGGCGGTAGAATTCAACCATCTCTTGCTTGGAGAGATTCCTGACGCTTGCAGCATCAACCTCGTTCTGCAAGAAATCAAAGTATTCGGACCCGATGTGCGACCAATACCGGTTGGTCTCAGAGGCGAGATTCTTCAACTTTTCCAGCCGCTTGTTGATGATACTCCGCTTGTGACCTTCGAACTCCTCATCGGTCATGTTCTCTAATGTCTCAGCAAACCTACTCAGGAAAGCATCGATGCGGGACTCCAAGTACTCTGCGGTGCGCTCACTCTGGATGATCACCCGGTATCCCAGAGTCGTGGCGGAGTACCGTGCACCACTCCAAACAACGTATCCTAGCTGCTCTTTGCTGCGAAGCTGGTCGAATGCTGGCTCGTCTGTCATCTGAGCAAATAGTAACAGCTTGGCCCTCAGAACATGGTCAACAAGACTGCCCAGAAACAAGTAATACTCGATACAGTTGTTAACGTTGGCTGGGTCCTTTAAGGTCTTCTCGTAGATATAGTTGCTTCCAGGAGGGAAGATCATGTTCCGCCTAACATGCCACTGAGATTGCGGCAGTGGGCGACCTGCGAGAATCGTCTCTACAAGGTCTGTCATCTTGAGAGCATCCTCCTTATACAAGTTTCCGTGAGCCAGAACCTCAATGTGTGTTTGCTTGAGAATTTGAGGGAAGAAACTGGCGACATCATCTGCTTCGATGTGCTCTAGTTCCGCTGCATACTGCTCATTGATCCATGTTTTCTCGGACGTTAGATATCTGGTGGAATCACCAACCTGGTAGAATGGCTGTTGGTACTCCGCGTTGCGGTAGCCTCGTGTCAGCCGTTCCTTGATGATCTTGAACCGATCAGGGTTCACCACTAGATCGCGCATACTAGTGAGGACTTTCTCCAGTAACACTGCCATCTTATCGTTGTAGCCACCCACTGAGACGTCCAGGCCAAATATGCTAGCTGACAGGTGGTAGTCAAGTCCTGCAAGTTCTGCATCATATGAGTACTCGACTAGAGCATCTCTCACGAGCTCACAGTAGAGCTTAGCCTTGACATGGTTTGCAGGAGTGGCCCATACAAGAGGGTTCCTCAGCGTGACATGGACAGTGGCTTTAGGAACCCAGAAGCGGTCGTCTTTCTTGTACCAAATACGTACACGGTTATCGTGACGGATCAGTTTCGGTGTCTTTGCTGGCTCCGGAACTTCTTTCTTGTCCACTGAGAGTCTCGTGGGGACGAACTCGTTTTTGTGCGGCATATGCAGATCAGATATCCTCTCCTCAGGGGACGAACTAAGTGCCTTGCGGATCTCGGAAGAGAAGTCCTCGGGGATCTTCTCAACCTTATATTCTGTCCCATACCACTTCTCCTTGGAATCCCAATCTCCTGGGTAATCCTGAGCCACGATCATGAGCCTGAAATTGTCCGCTCGCAGGTAGGACATGGCCTTGGTGATCGCTTCAGGGTCGAAGTTTCTCAGCAGACTTGCGCCGCTCAACAGCCACTCCCGGGGGAATGGCTTCTGCATGACGCTACTCAAACGACTGGTGAACCGGCTAGCAGGCGACTTCTGCTTGAAACGGAAATCAACCTCGGCCAAATTCTTCATCTCGTCGAAGATCCATTGTTCGGGCGTCCTTTCTTTGATCATGGCGATGTACTGGAAAATGACCTTGACAACTTCACGGTACTGTTTCAGACCCTCTTGAGTCAAGCGAACAGATATAGTAAAAAAAGCAGATCCAGGACAGATGGGCATGGCGCCCGCCGAAAGGCCGTTAGCCCATCCCTTCGCCTTTATGTAGGCCAAAATGCTACCTGGGCCCTCGTGACCAATAAGATGGCTGATATAACGGCTGGGCTGAGACTCGTACAGATTCTCCTCATCAAGAAAAGGGAAATAGATGTCCAACGAGCGCGTATCCATCACCGGCTTTGCAAATATCTGAGTGCCAAGATGCTCCTCCGAAAACGGTTGGACGTGATCCCACCGATTCTGTGGCAGCTCTTTGTTTTTCACATCGGCAAAAAGCTCAGCTACCCACTGCTCCAATTGGTCCAGAGATTCCCTTCCCAGAACGACCAGCTTCATCCGGTTGGAGGAATAGTGCTTTGAGTGGAAGTCCATGAATTCCTTGCGCACGTCGATCCCGCGTTTCTGCGGTTCTTCCTTCAAGGTCTGCAGGTTACCCGTCGAGAAGTGATGGTAAGGGTGCTCCTTGTTCGACAAGGACTTGTTTAACTGCATCAGGCGCCAAAGGTCGCTCTGCAAATTCTTCTTATTTTCCGAGTCTACCGCTCTCAATTCCCGATCGAGAGTCGACTCTAGAAACAGAGGTGAGACGAAAAACTGGGCAAAGCGGTCCAGTGCGCCATACAGAGGAGGGATCAAATCGTTCGAAGAAGAGCCGGCACTGCCAGATGTCCCATTCACGGTACCATTGGTGGCTTCCGCTGGAGTTGACTGGCCGCTGCCATGGCCGTCACTCGACTCTGAGGTCGCCGCAACTTCGAAGAAGTAGTTCGTTTCCGTTGCGGCTGTGTAGGCGTTGGATGATCCCGAGTGGGCTGCCAGATATTGATTGTAGGCATTCTCCTTAGGATACTATGACAAGAGCAGTCAATATCTAGTCACGCAACAAAGACAGAAAGGCAGGCTTCGTCGATTTACCTTCTCTGTGCCCATGAATAATAAGTGTTCCACAGCATGAGCCATTCCAGGCATGTCGCCATCGTCGGAAAAGTTTCCCACATTCACATTTGCGGCCGCACTGGCCTTATCTGTGTCGGGATCATGAACCAGCAGAGCCTCGAGCTTGTTCCCGAGACGGATGACCCGATAGGAGCGATCATCGAGCTCTGGCTTCTCCAGCTGATCCGTCACACGTTCCACCTTGGTCATCGTAGAGCCCGCAGAAGAGTACACTGAGAGGAGAAAGGATTGGGAGGAGAAAGGGCGAGCAGAGAGGCCGGTAGACACTGAGGACGGATACCGCTTAGAGACCGCACGCTGCAAGGCCAACTGACGGACTGTAGAGTAGGGCTGCCCGACGCGTTGTCGAAGCAAGGGCAAGCGAAACGCGGACCCAGCTGCGTAGGACTGGAATCGAGCAGTAGTGCACCGGTATGAAGGTAGAAGGGACCTTGGAGGCATCCAGATCACAACGAATGCGGAGGCGGTTCCGGCCAATCCTTTCGACCAGCGGGGGAGGGAGCGCAAGGAAGCGAAAGAGAGAAGCAACGGTCTATACAAAGAAAGGAATAAGAATGAGCAGAGAGGCCACACAGGATGATGATACGGGGAATGGCGTGCGATCGTCCCTGGATGAAGTACCTCGGGCGAGGCGAAAGCACAGCACTTTGCGGAGAGAATCGACGGTGGCGATCGACGCAGGCGGTGAAGCCTGCTTCCCCGGACGATAAGTAAGTAATAGTAAGTAACTAGTTGACTATAACTACTCTCTTGGGTTATTAATGCAGAATGGCTAACTACGTTATGAAGAGTAGTTATATTAAGCTGGAAAATTGTGCATCACAATACATTCCTTGTCCTTTCCCCTCCCTTTGCTCTTCTCTCTTTCTATCGCGTACGATGTTGATGTTATACTGATCTTTGTACCATGCTATGTCTCATCTACATACTCAATTCCCCGGGTCACCTGTCCTTCTCCAGAAAGCTCAAGACCCTATAATCACTAGTTCACTATCCAAAGAGCTTCAACCCGTTTTCGAATACCTTGACGGAAATTTTCATTCGCACATATATCGTGTTCCGGCAACACGTCAGTATACATATACCGACTTGGGGTTCTCTTAAGAAATTCATGAAGACGATACGGTCTAACCCTTTGGATGACACGTTGCTCTATATAGCCGTCAATAATCTCAACTACAATCATTCAGCAGACTTAGAAGACAGAGCGCTTTTAAAAGAGCTGCCCAGGTTCACAGCGCTTATAAACGATACGGATCGGGTGATGATCGGAAAGCTTATGCCGGGAATAACGCATAATAGATGATTCGTGTTTCCGAATCTGTCTTCGGTCTGACATTGAAGAGCGACACCTGCTACCTTCAGGGAGCGAGCGTATAAACCTGCAGAATACTCTGCATAAAGAACCCATTTCGCAATACAAGTCTCGCTCGAGGTACAGAATAGATGACCATCCGACATTTGTTGAGGTCAGTATCGACGCACTATCCCTAGAAGAGTATTGTGAGATGGTCTTTTGTGATGCAAGAGATGTTTCCGAGTAGTGGCGAGAGAGATGTCATGGTTTTGCTAGGAAATGAATTGATACACAGCACCTTTAGGATACGGATCAGTTGGAGACAGGAATATGCCACATCCCAGGAGATCAAATTAGAGATTCACCGGTTTAGGTCGACCGGTCGAGCGAGTTACGACAGAATATTCAGCCGGAAGAAGTCCTACTTCGGTGATATTCTGCATAGCGGGCCCGGCGATTAGATTGGAACAGCCACACCAAGCCAAGAATATAAGTTACCGTCCTGTACTGCACATTTGAAGTTAAACTAACCTCCTCGGCTTGGTAAAAAGCAGATGCCTTAGGGGAGTCAATTGGTAGTTCCATAATGGTTCGTTTATCAAGATCATAAATAAGATCGGAGTTTATTCCGAGATTCACCGCACGGATCCTCAAGTATGTTGTACCTACTCCATCTTATCGATCGCAGTAGATCACATTCTAGAACTCCTCCGTAATACTCCTGATTTACCTATCCTCCTAGTAGAAATACATAACAACGAAGAATTGTTCACTCAAGCGATTACAAATCCATGGCATTTCCAATCCACTGCCAGTGCAAATGACAGCTTTACTCTATTGACCGCTAGTGCTGAATTCGTCGCAGCTGCTAGTTCACCGTGGGGTTCATTCGTCTATCGTGAATCGTCCAACTTACTAAACTGTCCTCAGCCTAAGGTAGACCCCTGCTCGTCTAACGATGGACAACGAGAAGAACAGGCGAAGCGCTTTTCTTCTTATGGGAAATGCCGCCCGCCAGTCAGGAAAGTCGTCCTGGTGGCATATCCACCATCTCCGCTCTCTCCATCTCGCGATATCGTTTGGTATCCCATCCAGAAGCATCGGTCACCATTACAACGCGATCCCCTCGGCCCAGTTAGCTGATTAGCTGCCTTGGCGATGCCCAGCAAAGTCCTGGCTCCAAACCCTCAGTCGGAGAATTTCGACAATTCTGCGAATGATGCAGATTCGGATCCGTTGAGGTCCTCGGCCAGTGTGGCCCCCAAACAAGGTAGGGCGTCTCGGTATGGCGCCGCAGCCATTTTAGAGTATCGTACACCATAGTTAAACTTCTTGACAGGAGGCCCTGCCGAAGATGATCACCGTTCCAACAAACGCAGCGCAGCCACCCGCCAGCCATCCAAACTGGAATGGGTTCACTCCGACGTCCAGACCGTTGCCTCCGGGCAGACGCAGGCGAACCGGAGGATAGTGCGCTCGCATGTAATGGCCGAGCATCGGCGGAAAAAGCGTCTGCAGGATATAGAGCGATACCAAAAGACCAGATTCAATCCGCTGCCATTGAGACTGGTGCAGCGGCCACCACCGGGGCAGCATCAGTCGGATGGTGGAGAACAGTCGCCGGAAAGCTCGAGTGATTCCGGGTCCAGTGATCTAGATGGAGGACGCCCTGTGCCACTGCCTTGGGTATACCGGTTTCAAAACAATGAACCTGAAGATGGAGAAAACCAGATTCTCTCGGCGAAGAAAGCAGTCTCGGCTTCATCCAGTCGATCTATCTGGACTCCTGTAGGCCAGGGCTCTGGCGACCCCTTCGCTGCAATGGCTGCAAGTCTAACAGGGCGCATGCATAGTCATCTTCATTACTGTAAGTTACTTCTCTTACACATTCACAGAAGGAATCTGTGTGCCCAACGGAGGACGTCTTAAGATGACTAGCATCATTACCCAAGCGTGCCCAACACATACTGACGCCTCGTACGATGTGGAATAGTTGTGAATGTACTGGTACCTATGTCATATCCGCTTCGCAGTGCCAATAGATTCCGGCTGCAGGCAGGCTGGGGACCCTTGGCACAGGCAAATGCAGTCCTTATGCATTCGATGATCAGCACTGCGTGCACGGCATATGCGATGTGGACGGGAGACTATCTGGGCCCGGATATGGAGCTGCGCGCGCCATCGAACCAGCTTAGTCCCGCGGCACTGGACTCATTTTACCACAAGTCAGAGACGATACGACTAGTTAACGAAAAGCTTAATGACCCCGTCCAGGCCGCGGCCGATGCGACCATAGCCGCTGTGGCTATTTTAATTACAGTGGAGGTAAGACCGTAGCAGATCCGTCGTCTTCTTCATCCCATGGGTAGTGTCTTTAGGGGCCGATGTATCAACAGATAGGACTTGATGCTGCATGCATACTCGTCACATGTATTCCTGTGCAATGTTCTATTGTCTCTACGGAGGAGAAGATCCCCTGCCCGAGATGCCAATCCTTTCCATGCCTCCCTACTCAGATCTATATCCTTATGATAAGTATGTAGAAACCTAACGATAACTGACTGTTCAAAGACTCTCACAGGAAACATCGACCAAGTCCGAATCCATCTCAATGGTCTGCGTCAGATGATCACTCTTCGCGGTGATCTTTCCAGCCTGCCACTGACAGTCATATCCCAAATTGCAACGTAAGTCTACCTCCTTTTTCTCCCATCTACACGACAATTCCCTCCCTTTCTTCCTGTTACAAGAGGCCTAAACTCAAGTAAATCATCAGAACGGACATCAAGATCTCTATTGTCTGCCTCACGAAGCCGATCTTCCCCTTTGTCAAACCGGTCCGTCGCACCAGCAAGCCCATTCCGGCAGCGGACGCAGAGATTGCCCGTCTGGCGTCCAATCTCCTCAATCTCCCAGATCCAGGCGTCCTCTTCAGCCCCGACATGATGCAGGTCTTTCATGACCTGGCAGAAATGACTCGGTACGCAGAGCTCGTCCGCCGTCGACTCGCCACGGGAGTGGAAGATGACGACGAGGATTTCTTCGATACCCAGAACCTTTTCATCGAATACCGTCTGCTCAGCTACCGCTTTGATCCCGTCACCGAAGAGTTCCTAGGTGATAACACCATTGAAGGATGTTGTCGGCTCGCATCTCTTCTGTACGTGAATACCGTGCTGTGGATCGCGTACACCTCCGCCGCGGCGGTGCTGCGCAGCCCCGTCGGAGCATTAAAGATTGCACTCGAAACGCTCCCCGAGTCAATCAAACAGACCTTCTGGGCCCCTTATTCTGACTTACTAGCATGGGTGCTGTTCCTTGGCGCTCATTGTTCCAAGGACCAGGTTGAAAGACCGTTCTTCGTCATGGAGCTCGCCAAGGTTGTCGTCTTCAACGGATGGAGAGATCTCGAGGAGACGAGACAGCGCTTGATGGGATTTTTCTACGTCGATCGTATGTATGGTGCGTCTTTGGCGGAAGTGTGGAATGAAGTCCAAAATGTGATCAGTAGGTGGAAGTGAAGTTTCCATTGTGAGCATTTCATCTGTCCAGTGTCCTATCTTGTCTATTTTTCATAATACCAGCTACGATAATTCCGTCTCAATAAATATCGCATTTCTGTTCTCTTTCAGTCAATCCAAGACACCAAGACAGAACGTAATCGCGGTGGTTGAACAGTGATTACGTAGCCGTCAAGGCCAAAACATAACATACGCAGCATTAGTGACGTACCAACTATACGGTGCTCAAACGCTCTGGGTTGGAAATACAACTCGTGTTTAATCATGCATCTAACTATGGGCCTGTGAAAACCCTTGAACAAACAACTTACTCTATCTAACCTGGAACAAACAAATGCTGCATGAATAGGATGGGACGGGGTGGGACGAGATACATAATGTAGCCAGAGGGGTTTAAAGGAGCCCCAAGTGCGTTTTCGCAGAAAAGGATGGAATAAGATGTGGAATGAACATGATTAACCCAGTCGGGAACCAAACTGCACCACGGTTTCAGATAGATCGGAGGCTGGAAGCGGGAAGCTCAGGTTAGGCCGGTTTATTTCTCCTTCGTCGGTGACCGGCTTCCTTCATCTTTCTCTGACTCGTCGCTCTCTTCAAGCGAGGTGCGCGAGTCTATCCACTTGAACACGTCCTCCTTGTGAAACTCGAGCATTTCACTGAGTCCTGCCTTTTCGGATCGAATGAGTCGGCCGTATCGCTTCGACGGTTTGCGTGAGAAGTTGCTCCAGACACCGTGGGTGTGGGAGACATAGACGAGAGAGTTCTACGTAGCGAACAGCGTTAATGGCTATCGAAATTATGACGTGATGCGTCGAGATGTGTAGATCTTACCTCCTTATACCATCTTGAAAGCCAGACTTGAGTGTGCGAAGCTATCGCTCGTACAGGATTTTCAGCCACGAAGGAAATGATACTATTCACGCGCTGATAAATGCTGTCTGCTAGGAAATTAGACATTGTTCGATAGACGACTCGACTGAAGAATCAGTAACGTACCGCGGTTGATGAGCAGGTTGGCGACGCCGTAAAATGCATCCCCAACGCCGAGAAAGAAGATTTCAGTCGCCTCATTAGGCCTGTCAGAAGTTAGTTCCCCGCTGTACGAGATCCCCAGTTGCTATGCATACTCGATGTAATTGTCCCAGAGGTAACCCGCAAGTTCTTCAGTGGCTGTGGGGCGCTTCTCATCTTCGTCTTCGTATTTTCCAGGCGACTTTGAAAGTTTAGCAGCAAAAGCGGGACGGGACGTGAATGACAACTTACAGAATCAGAAGTAACGTATTTAGGAATATTAACATCGATCACGGCGTAGTTCCTTCGGACTGCCCATTCGATATAGTCCTTCACGACATCAGCCTTGTACTTGTTAGCCAAAGTCTTGGTTTTGGAATCGTTGGCACCCACCAGCCAGCAGTTATGCGGCTCAAGCTTGTTGCTACTAGGGTTCGGTATGCCCATTATTTCGGGCCTGTGAAACCGTTAGCGATATATGATACTGATCAACACATTCCGCGAGGACATACGGGTCATGGAATATCACGATCAGCGGCACAGCTTGATCGTAGTTTGATCTATAGGCGGTTAGCGAATTATCATGGACCATGTCCGGATAGGAACTTACGTTGCCAGAACCTGATTCTCAAAGGATTTTGAAATAGCCGTGCGGTAGATGTAAAGACTCGTTAGCTTGTAATTATCATACAAGTGCTTAGACTGATATATTCTGATGACATCTGGGCATGGAGTCAGTCTGATTTTCTGTTACCATATTGGCGAGATGACTTACCGTGGACTCTGTCAGTCCATAAACCATCCTCCCGTGGCTCTTTCGGGTACATGCACTTCCAAAATTTGGACTGCGCCATCATTACCCGACGAACCGCATGAACTGCTGGCCGCGATGGTGCAGTAGCAGACAGACGCTCTGGAGGCTCGCCCATGAGGGTCTTTGTGACGGCTAGAGCCGACTTGGAAATGGCTCTGAAATTGTAGCCACCCTGGTGGGAACATTGTTAGACGCTTCTAGCAGGCGATACGCAGGATGCGACCTCTACTCACCTCCAAGCAGACAGCAAGTTTGCCATTAGCAAGTGTCATCAGCATGTGTGTCATATGAGCATAGCATGGAGGGCTGACGAAGCATCCTCCAAGCTCGTCGCCCGCTGCAGCGTCAAAACCAGAAGCAACTGCGCCTCATTAGCTCAGGTAACCTCCTCTCAAGCACGAAGGAGCATACTTATCACGAAATCTGGATCGAACTCGCTAGCGATCGGCATAATGACTTGTTGGAAGGCAAATAGGTAGTCTCCATCACCCATACCCTGAGATGGCCAAGGAATGTTGACGTTTCTAGCGAACGGTCAGTGAGATACTTTGGTTCCTAAGAAGTAAGATACAAACCGTCCAAGACCAGGACCCTCGCCACAATGGTCGAGGTCGCCTTCGTCCCCTCCAGGATAGAACTTGCCATCATTGTAGACATGGAGGGAAATATAGAGCACATTGGGGTCATCGTAGAATGCTTTCTGGATGCCATTTCCTGCGATCTGGTAAGCCTATATAGAAAATACGTCTGCAATGTTACAGGACACACCATGATGGACATCCCTAGAAAATAATCAGCAAAATCATTTCGAGGCACGATAGACATTTCGTTAGACATACCAGTCAAGGATCATAATCTTGCGGCATTTCTCTCCCAGCTCCTTTTGGCACACTCTAGCAGCGACAGAGACGTTGTTGAAAAGGCAAAATCCCATCGTCTTATTGTGCTCTGCGTGGTGACCTGGCGGGCGAATCACTGCAATGGCGTTCTTCACTCTGCGAGTTGCAACCGCCATGCAGGTTTCAATTGCACCGCCGACTGACAGAAGAGACGATGCGAAAGTCAAAGAATTAAAATAGATTGAATCACGAGTATGTTCCAATTCAATCAACATGTCGTCGGTCATATCTGAGACTGATTAGTATGGCATCAACTTCTCTGGCTGAAAGAAGGAAAAAATCACCTTTTGTACTTTCAACAAAGGCATAGTGATCAGGGTCATGCACCAGCGAGATCTCTTCGGCCGTGGCATCGCGAACAGGAATACGTTCAAGTGGCTGGGCAGCCAGAGGTCTCAGAGACTCTGGGTCATCAACCAGGCCTGCTCGACACAGTTCTTTGTAGATGTAGTAAATTCGCCGCGGGTCTTCCGGGTGGACATCAGTGGTTGGCCTTACTTCACAGTGATAGCGCATCCTGATGTCGTAGCAGAGACCAGTCGGGAGTGATGCTGTTGGAATCCCCTTTGCAGAAGCTGCAGCTTCTTCAGACCAGTCTGAGTTCTCTTCCACGATGCTGTCCGCTTTCTCGTGGTATTCAGCATTAGAGTCCTCAACCTCAACCGACTTGGCGAGGACTTTGGGTGGAGAGAACCCTTCGGCCTCAACTTCCACTTCCGTGCTGATCGCCTGCTTCACATTGCTAGAATGCTGCTTTGATGGTCTGAGCAACGTTGGAGGAAAGCTCGGATCACCATTCATATCCGTTGCTGGTCGTTTGCCCAAACTAGAATGGGATCTGCCAACTTCACTAGCCAGCTGGGACGTTGAAAGTCCACCGTCTCCCATGACGGTATCTTCATCATCTTCCATGGTTGCAGACAGTCAAGTGAGAAAAATCTCTCTTAACTGTTCGGAAACTTGATAGTATCAGAAGGACATGGCCTGTCAAGGGGCCTTCCTCTTGCTGATGCTAGCTTCCACAGAATGATAAAAACAGGAGAGGTTTAGATACTCTCTGCAGACTAAGAAGCAGTGATGGATTTTAAAAAAAAAATGGAAGAACCAAGGTCTGTTCTGGGTATCTCAAATGGCAGAGCAAAAAGAGTAAAAGCGGCGGTGGTCTTTCACAGGAGACGACTCTTAAGAAAAGAAAGAAAAACGCAGAGAAGTGAGGCTTCACACCAACCAACAAGAAAAAAGTGGGTCAGCAAACACGTCAACAAGATGGTAATAGTACACGAGAAATATAGTCATGCATGTATCTCCCAAAGTGTGAGTTGATATAGGTGAGTTTCTGGATAGTTAACTAGCTCGGCGATGCAGCTCAACTGGCGCCAATCCCACGTGACCGGATCAGTGAGAGCTGTGGTAATTGGCGTGTCCTATGGACCACGTTTCAAGAGAAAGTAGGTACAAAAGTTAATAGCCACAGTAGCTGTGCTGTGGAATGTTGCAGAGGGGCAGACAGTCCGTATATGGCATCCGGGGGTGGAACTGGGATAAGTTGCGTCTTTGTTCCCTTTTGTATCATCGACACTCCGAGCGATCGCCGCACCTGGCCGCAGCCTATCACAGAGCTACGTGCACTCCGATGCATAGCTTAGTCATCGCCATATCCATTTGCTTTTTGCTCTGGTATTGTAAAGCAAATAGTTTTGATTCAATTTAAATGATTGCATTTCGATATCCTGGACAGTAGATATCAGTGGTAGATTTGTCGACAAACGGCAGGAACACCGCGCAGAACAGTGAGATGTGATAGATCAAGCTGGCAACGATACGCAGACCAGTTTCCTATCAAGTGTATACAGAAACTGATGCTCTGCTACCGGTATAGAACGAATCCCAGTAACGGGCAGTTCGATGTGCGTCCTACGATTTTCGATCGTGCTTTACTTGATTTATTACTCTGAAGCCTACAGTCCTTCAATTGAGGAAATGTTCATATGCAGTTCATGTCATTAGATGTAGGGCATGTATCTGATGTTTATGTTACTGATTCATATGATGGTCCCGTCCAGATTCCAGTCTGAAATCGGCTCATCATTTTGCCCAAAATCAAGTGGGGCACTTGTCGCGATCTCAGACCTGACTCCGTCTCGGGCTGGCACGATGTATCATGATGGAAGATCTCCCTACAGGAGACTCCGCGCTTCTAATCTCTGTCCTGATTCCTAGGCGGAACCGGCGTCGACCTTGGCGATGTAGGCTATATAACTGTTAGTTCATGTAATGGCAAAACGGACGTGACAAAGGTGGAAAAGCTTACAGATCAGGTCAACAACACGGCGGGAGTAGCCCCACTCGTTGTCGTACCAGGAGACCAGCTTGATGAAGTTGGAGTTCAGAGCAATACCGGCCTTGGCATCGAAGATGGAGGAGCGAGTGTCACCGTTGAGGTCAGTGGAGACAATCTCGTCCTCGGTGTAGCCGAGGATACCCTTGAGCTCGCCAGACTCGGAGGCGGCCTTGATGGCCTTCTTGATCTCCTCGTAACTGACGGGCTTCTCAATGCGGCAGGTCAGGTCAACAACGGAGACGTTGGAGGTGGGCACACGCATAGCCATGCCGGTAAGCTTGCCGTTGAGGGAAGGAATGACCTTGCCGACAGCCTTGGCGGCACCAGTGCTGCTGGGGATGATGTTCTGGGCAGCAGAACGGCCACCTCGCCAGTCCTTAGAGGAGGGACCGTCGACGGTCTTCTGGGTGGCAGTGTAGGAGTGGACGGTGGTCATGAGACCCTCGACGAGACCCCAGTTGTCGTTGACGACCTTGGCGAGAGGAGCCAGGCAGTTGGTGGTGCAAGAGGCGTTGGAGAGAACCTTGATGTCGGACTTGTAGTCCTTGTTGTTGACACCCATGACGAACATGGGGGCGTCAGCAGAAGGAGCGGAGATGACGACCTTCTTGGCGCCACCCTTCAAGTGAGCAGAGGCCTTCTCGGTGGTGGTGAAGACACCGGTGGACTCGACGATGTACTCAGCACCAGTCTCAGACCAGGGGATGTTGGCGGGGTCACGCTCGGTGTAGAAGCGGATGACCTTGCCGTTGACCTTGAGGCCGTTGTCGACGGACTCGATGGTACCCTTGAACTGACCATGCTGAGAGTCATACTTCAGCATGTAGGCCTGCATTGTGTCGATCGTTAGCTTCTGCGAGAAATAAGAGTATATCGCGTATGGACCGCGTCTCTGGGACCATAACGCTGTGGAGGGAGGAGGGCACATACGGCGTAGTGGGGCTCAATGAAGGGGTCGTTGACAGCGACGACCTCAGCCTCGCCGTGCTCGATGCTGTTCCCATGTTAGAATGTTGATCTTGCCGTCTAATTCGAGTGCTCTTCGTCGTTGGACTAGCAGCACAGCGGGCAATTGACTTACACATTACGGAAGACCTAGACACGGGTCAGTTATCACCGATTCTCGAGGCAGATCAGCAAAGACACTTACAATTCTTCCAATACGACCGAAGCCGTTGATACCAATCTGTTGAGATTGTGAGCATTGTCCTGAAAGCAGAAAGAATCGAATGGATAGATGTTGTTGGAGGATACCTTAGCGTTAACCATGTTTGCTGTCTGCGTTGGCGGGGTAGCTTGTCAGCGTAGCTCTTATAACAGAATGGCAGGAGAGGTGAAGAGTGAAGAAGACAGTGTCCAGGATAGACAAGAGGCAGAACCACGGATGATAAAGAGGACTCACTTTTAGGATAGAGATTGGGTAGATGGGTCGAGATACAAGTTGGTGTTTAGAAAATGGGTCGAGAAGGGTGGACGAGAAGAAGGACGAGGGGCGGGGGAGGGGAAGAAAAAGGCAGGGCCAGCTCGGGCTGACGCAACAGACCGATCACCGCGGGCGACTAGTAAAATACGGACACCGGACGGGCGCAGCGTAACAGGAGAGCAGAACCATTCGAATCGCCGTGTTAGTAACTACTAATTCGAGTAGTCCTGGATAGTCACTACTACTACTACTACTACTACTGTGATTACCACCAGCTCCATGTCTCCAGCCCAGACTTCCCCCGAGGTTCCCGACTTGCGCCGCTGACCAGCTCTTCCCGCAGCCTTTCCGGTTTCATACACCGGGCAAAGCAGGAAGCTTCACGATATCTGCCATCTCGTCTGCTGGGCGCTGGCCCAATCAGCATCTGGCTCTCGTTCTGCTCCAGAAGGACTGGAGAGTGTTTTGCCCGGGCTATCGGGTGTTGCTGGACCTAGGTTGTTCTCTGGTAGTTCCGTCAACCCATGTGCTTGTCTATCACTATTGACGATTCTCTACTCTACAATATCTCCCCTTAAACGTTCTTCCGGACACGCTGAAATGCCCTCATGAAAGAGTCTCAAAGAGTCCAACGATGATGTATGGTGGAGCAGACGAGAAGAGGCACATCCCACCTCTAGCTTACCCGGCTTGCCGCATTGGGTCCGTTTGTCCGTCCCGTATCAATGATTATCCGCCGCCCACTCCCGCCCATCCAGCCTCAGTCGGTCAACTGACAGCGACATTTAAACCACCGTCTCCCAGAAGACTCACCGGCTGCTACAGGGGCGAACGCTGCCACACTCGCTGTCACATCCGGTGAAGAGTTGACAATCGACCGTCCTACATGGTGGAACCGCATTCTCAATTAATAATTAATTACCCTCCCATTGTCTTGTCTTGGAGCCAAGAGCCTCCGTTGCCGGAGACTCCAGACTCGAGACGCTCCCGGTGAAGCAAAGCAGTGGACTGCAAGCTTTGAAATTCGTTGGGATTCCATAATCCCATCAAATGCCGTGCACTAAGTCGGTCATATGCCGGTTTCGCTGCTCGAATCAGAAAAAGAAATAATAATCAAAATAACAACTAGTTAACTAGCAATCGCCGCCTGAATAATACAAATAGCAGTAAGTCCGGATGACCTGAAGGGTTTCACTCTGAATGGCATTGACTCAGAATTCTACTCTGAGAATCCTGCTCCTAGTGAGCCAACGAGACGTCTTGAAGAGGACACAGGTTTGTGCCCAATATCATATCGCCACACAAGGTTCCTGGGTCTCTTCGCCAATAATACTTAGGGTGGCTGCTTGGCTTCAGTCCCAACCAGCAATGTTATCTTGCTGCCAAGGCACCGCTTCCGGGGTCCTCACGAAACCATGTTTACAGATAATGTGTAGACTCGCAGCCCAAAGTTTACGATTTATTACGTAGTGAAACACATGGGGGAACAGACAATGTCAGGAACTGTAGAAGAACTCTCTCAGTACGGGAGGTCTTCTCAAAAGATATAATAATTCATTTCAGCAAATAAGGCTCGGTCTAGACGCATGTAGACGGGCACTGCTCTATCGGCCACGTGACAAAAGACACGGAGGAAGCTGGTTGCTTCTTCTTCTGAGACACCTCCGCTTATCGACGCATCTCTCATGCAATTGACATCGGCAGCCACAATATCGGAAACCATATTACATTTATTCCTCCTTAACACCGCCCCTCCAGTTCTTCTCGGCCTGCTCAACGGATGCCTTGTCGCTCTTGATCTCGCCCTGGCCCATGCCCATGAAGCTGCCACCGGCCTTGAACGGCCGCTGGAGGTCACCAGTGGCAGACTTGCCGAACAGGTGAATCTTGACCAGGTTGCCCTCAAGGGCACCCTTCAGAGGAATGATCGACTGGATCAGCAGTGGGTTGGTGTACTTAAAGTACAGGTGCATCACGGCCATCATGCCAACACCCATCAGCTGCGTCTTGATCAGCTGGCGCAGCTGCTGCTTGTCATACTCCATCACAGTCGTGGTGACCGGACGAGGCTTCTCTCCAGTGCCCACCGGCGCCGGCTCGACGTATTGAAGCGTTTTCATATCTGATCATTCACAAGTCAGCAGCTTGGTCCCCCGAATACAACCGGTACGGCAAAAGAGCGTAAAGGGGATAATTGTTTTCATGCGCTACGGTACCTTTCTTCTTATTGATCTGAACCTGCACGTAAAAGTAGATCCCCAGAATGATCAGGTTCGAGATAATGTACATCGCGCGAACGCCGAGGAGCACATCAGGGTTGTCAAACGGGACTCTCTTGGATACCTGCATCATCACCAGGATGATGGCCAGGTTCGTTCTGTTGGCAACTCCACGTCAGTGAGATGAAAATGCCAAAGGGCCGGTTCGCAGACACATCTCGCTGGCGATGGCGATAGCGATTTGCGGTCGCGCAAAGAGCATGGGATAAACCTACACCTGAGCAGAAACCATCTTGAAGACCGTGAGACACCACCGATAGTTACACAGGAGGAAGAAAGGACGGATGAGGTTGACAAGGAGCAGAGGGCTGGTGAAGAAAATCGGAAATCTCCAGCGCTCGTGCCGGCTGGGGAAAAAGACCAAAGTTGTCCAGATCGTAGGATGTCACGTGCCAGGCAAAGTTGTGGCGGGCTTGCCTTGCCTTAGTATTATCCAACAAGCGCACCCGACTGATAAAGGCGTAATAGCGCTATCAAAGTAAGCAGAGAAAATTTCCCACGTAATAGTCTATGTGAATTATGTAAAATAGGGGCGTAAGTATCTTCAGCCCATGAGATCTCAAGTCTGATGTAGTAACAAGTGCTTATGTTTATGTACCGAGCCCCAACTGAATCACGTTTGAGTTTCTTAGTCGCAAGCATCTCTACTTCCAGTGCCTGTGTCCAGTAGTAGTAACTCCTTTACTTGCCACTGCCGATATTCCTACTTGAGGTCTGTGACCATCAAGGAATTCCGTGATAAGGTAGTAGAATCGCCATCAAGCACCCATGGAACTATGAATACCGTCTCTAGAAGATCCCTACTGTTAACTACATCTAGGTGCCAGTTAAGGATATGCGCTATGGCCGCTCACTGTTGCTGCCACGGAGCGCATGTTAATCCGTACTCTAGGTGTCCATCTACTCGGTTCATAATGCGGAGAAAGCTCGCCCCTCTGGAGATGCATGTGCCATGTGCGGCAGAGCCCTTAGTCATCTGTGTCACATGACTTCTGAGATAAGCAACTTTTGACAACCATCGCAGCTGCATGAGTTTCTGCTTCACGCCATGAGATGTCTCTTGTCTTGCAATAATACCCACATTGATCTATGCAGGACCCTCTCAGGGCATCCAGAAACCACCAGTCTGGGACTGGGTACTTGACTACATAATGAGTCGACAGTGCTTACAGATCTTTCTCTCACTAACTGAGCCATAGGACACCTCAAGATGCCTTCAGCACCGGAACACATATTCTTGTGCTCGACAGCTAACAATTGCTATTCCACTGACCTGTTGCCTTCCTTCTGTACTCTCTCATGCCTTGGCTACACTTTCCAGCATGCAGGGCTCTTCACCTTCTGTCCTCGTCGTTCTTCACTGTCCCCAGGCTATCTTCTCAAGGCCGCTGTGAGTTTCTGTCCCGATCTGGACTAGCGTCACTCCAGCCTTCACGCCGTCTTTAGCGACTGAGATGGGCTTGACATTTCTGCCTTCTTCATCCATCAACAACGCGCGCGCTTTTCACCCCTCCGATCGTCTCGACTCCCACACTCGAGTCCGATCGTCCCGCAACCGCATCTGACGCGACTTAACGACCGACGCGACACCAAAACTCGATCTATTTCGATATGCCTGGCGGAAAGGGAAAGTCTATCGGCGGCAAGAACGCCCCCAAGGATGCGGCGGGGAAGACGCAGAAGTCTCACAGCGCAAAGGCTGGTCTGCAGGTTGGTGACCCAGTCTCTTCGAGTCCACGTCGACTGCCCCTTCATATCTCCGGATTGCGCTGTTGCCATGCATGTTCCTTATGACCATGGATGCTTCTCCCGTCATCATGAGAACGCGATAAGAGTGATGGTGATTATGAGGCTTAGCGATGTGTCATCGGTTTCATCGGTTTCTGGTCTTCTCTTCCGTTGGCAATGTCGTCGCATCATAGCGCTCAGTCGACGTCTCGATTTTGGACGTGCTTTCTCAAGTTTGGCCTTTACTAACAAGCCCTCTTTGGCAGTTCCCTTGCGGTCGTGTCAAGCGTTTCTTGAAGAACAACACACAAAACAAAATGCGTGTCGGTGCCAAAGGTTCGTCATCTCGTTTATCTGTGCTATTCACCTATGCGTGGCCCTTGTTAGGGACATGCTCAGGGCTCTGGCACAACAGCTATCATTCAAATCATATTGCTAACCTATTCTTACAGCCGCCGTCTATGTTACCGCTGTTCTTGAGTACCTGACTGCCGAGGTTCTCGAACTTGCTGGTAACGCCGCCAAGGATCTCAAGGTCAAGCGTATTACCCCGCGTCACTTGCAACTCGCTATCAGAGGTGATGAGGAGCTTGACACGCTCATTCGCGCAACCATCGCCTTTGGTGGTGTCCTTCCTCGTATCAACCGCGCCCTGCTGCTGAAGGTTGAGCAGAAGAAGAAGAACAAGATTGACGCGTGAATAAACGGGACGTTTGATAAATCCTAGTGTCTTCTGGTGCTTTTCTACGACATCAAAAGAAAATCTTCTCTGTTCTCGATCTCTGCGGTCCGTGGTCGCAACATGGGATGTTGGCGTGCTGGGAGCGATGTCCGAGGGGCCACCGCGTAACTATATTAAGTCGACCGTCCTTACTAATGGCACGTCGAATGGTCTCAGGCCAACATCTCGCTTCTGGTGGCCGGTGTTGCGTCCGCTATCTCCCTGTCTTTGTTTTATTCCCCGGCCGTTAATATCTCTGCTCCTTGTCTATGTCCATTCATCTGGTTTGATTCGATTCAAAAGGGCGCTGTAATGGGTAAAGGGGGCATGGATAGCGGGAAACATTCTTAAATTAAGGAGTCAGCTTTTTACTGGCTTTTATATGATGGATTTCACAATGTGCGCTGTTTGATTGCCGATTGTATCAGTAGTTATTGATTTGAGATGAATTGAATACCAATTTAGGGAGATAACTTCACGGCTCTAATTTGTATCATTGTAAACGCGAAAATTACCAAAGCAGTCTGTAGGTGCTTGTTACGCATGGTGTGTGCACTGCACTTCGCTTGTCGGCAGATTGAGATAGATGTGTATTCATACATTCCAGTCCACTAGTTCGTATAAATAAACAACGCGTACAGTTCAGCTCCGCTGAGAACTTTATTGCCCTTATCAACTCAACAAGTTCTCGGGTTTCTGCCCGCGCAGACGACTCAAGTAGTCATTTTCCCAAACGGACTGCAGGCATGGTACATAGTTATTCGGTGTGGTGGACTGTAGACAACAGGCAATACACAACAGGAGCTCCGTAGAAGCAACCAATCAACCCCAGATTGACCTCGCGGAAAAATTCATCATTGACACCTGTGTCTATGCATTTCTTGGCCTGTTCGTATAAATGGCCATTATGGACCTGTGCATTTTTGAAGTCAAATCCATCAATGCATCGTCGAAATATATACTCGTACATATCACACCCGTTTTGCATGCGCTTGGTTAGCAAGTTTCTGATTGCACTTATCTTCATATAATGTAAACACATCGTATATATATATTTCACGATTTATCTTCATATTAGTAATGATTTAGTCGTGTCAGCCCCCAAAAGATATAAAAAATCCTTCTCTTTTGTCCAGTTTACCCTGTAAGACTAAACTAGAGAACCCGCCGTGTCGTTGTCATCGGTTACTCTTTTCGGGACCTCGGGTAAACGGTCGATTGTGAAGTATTTTATTAACCTCAGTCTGTTTTATTAAATGCAAAGATTTTGTTTTTGTCTGGCTACTGGGAGGTGAAACTTGGCTAAATGGTGTATCAAATTAACTCGCGAATACATATATATAAATATATATATGCGAGTGCGCGATATATCCCCACAAATATAAAACGGGTCCAGACGAGATGAGCGAATATATATGAAATATTGGCGACAGAGATTCCTTTATATATCTATTATCACCCACCAAGACCAACATAGATACATGTTCAGTATAGAAGCGATTAGACGGTTCTTTACCCATGATCTATACACAATCTTAGGACTAGCAGAAGACCGCTTCGTAGAAGCCAGAAGCTACTTAGATTACATATTATTCAGAAACATAATTAACTGCACATTGCATGGGAATAAGCAGCTGAGTTGCTGAAACACTAAACTGCGTCGATGTTTTGCTCTTGTACAGTACATGTCTAGAGTCTGCGACATACTGTTTTAGCAACGCAATATGGAACAAACGTATGAATACAATCCACTACGTATATAATCTAGGGCAGAGAACCGAATAAATGCATACGTAACTTTATTCAAGATAACGATACGCGAGAGCTTACGCATCTCAAAATGCTGCTCCAGGGCACTGGTATATTTCAGTGGATTGGTATCTCAGCGTTTCAGTACCATGAAGAGACGAACCCTGCAGGTCAGGAGTAAGGGCCTGGAAAATATGCTTATTTGGAATTCCTCGTTGAACGCTATCAAAATACAGAGCTTTTTCATTCTCATTTTCTAAACCTCGAAACCACGTAACCTCGAAGCAATTTCCATTTCGAGTCTTCCCTGTCCATTGGGGCCTTCAAGAACCTCCTTCACCATATCCGTTCCTGGTGGGAAGTCGTGTTCGTAAATAGGAGCACCAGCTCCCTTCACATTCGCAAGCACGGATTGTCTGAAATGCCACCTGAGAATTTCATCCGATACGCGGTGAGGGTCTGTTGGAACACGGCATACAGGATCTAGGATTGCCCCATCTAGGCCGAAGATATCACGGTTGAACACGGTTATTTTATAGCCGTCCTTCAAATAGAACATCAGTAAATAATGACAATAGTAATCTTTTTTATAGAGTTACTCACGTTTGGATTTATCGAGATAAGGTAATTGTCGAACATTGTATGAAGATCACGCCGTATCAGTAATCCGTTTTGACAACTATTTATCTTCGATGGGCCAGTCACAGCGTCCATATCAGTGACCCATGTATCATAATTGTTATGAATCCATAGATCTTCTTTCTCAAGCGGAAAAACATGGGCAGCCTCAAAAGGAGACCAATCATTCAGATCCGCATTGAGATTTAGAAAACCTGATAGAACACATTTCCCATCTCGTTGACGTATTCCATCTCTGAACCTATCCTCTCTCCCACTAACACTGTGCGATAGGATTCGGTCCACACAAACTTCATTAGTAAGCTCGATGGCGCCTATTTCAGTCAGTAAAATAGACCATAAAAGTAGTTGTCAAGATCATAACACCTACTATCAGAATAGACATCATAGTCACCGGGTTCAAGAGGGTTGCTCGTTGGTGAGACAATCCGTTGAGAAGCTCGGGCTTTCACTTGAAATTCAGTATCCACAATGAGCAGGACATGACCCAGCATCTCGAGAAACACCGCTTCTGTTATGGAACCATTCTGTCGCATTCCGCCAAGAGAATCGCCTGTAGCACCATTGTAGATGAAGACGTTTCGAACCCCGACGCGATTGATGGGCATTGTGCGTATGAATGTAGTCAGTTATGCAGAGAGCACAACCAGTCAGAAGAAGCCTCTAGGCACTTATGGAGGAGGTATTATGACACAAGACTGTCTCGTATCCACCTGTCAGAAGCTTCTTCCCAGAGTCACTCTAAAAGAAATCATCTAGCGACAGCCGGAACTTTTTGTTGTGGGGTCTCTTGTCGGTTAGGGTGTCTCGACGGCATGCGCCACCTGGGTGTTTTCTCGGGAGATTGCGTAGGCTACTTACGCAGTCGATATGAAGGAAAGTCCCAGTCGAGACGCGTTACTTCAAGCCCCATGGAATGTAAGCCCAAGGCACGTGACATGTGTTGGCCTATTGATCGTACGTCGGAGAATTGTAACCAAAAGTCAAGTGTACCAATTAGTTTATACGTTGGCGTGTCTGAATACGGCAGTGGATGTATTTTTCTCTGTTCAGTGGCTAATGCAGCAAAATTTCACTCTTTAGGATTATCTTATGACTTGGATTTCACGGAACCGTAGAAAAATGTCGGCTTCGTTTAATATTTAGTATTTCGTTGCGGTCATTCCCGAGCTCATGACATTTTCGCCTTGGACCAGAAAATGTGCAAGATATCCATTAATTCCAGAGCTCCAATAGTATCATTCGTAGCTCTCGCAATATGTAAATACGGCCATGGCAGTAATCAGGAAGTATGATCGTTGCGCTCATCAAGAGTCGAGAAGAAAAGATGGAAACGAACCCAACGAAATCATACTAAGAACATACATATATTGTGAAATCTGTGATACTAAAGAGGTACTTGATGAATGGAAACGACGGAAGAGAAAAGTGTAAGAAAAAGCACCCCGGGACCGGGTGAGGTATTAAAGACAGCAGCAAGCGGACAAAGAGGTTGCCACAATCGCAGAACATAAACGCCAACTTTATGTCAAGGGGAAGAAGAGAGAGAGACGAGAACTCGGGCCATATCCTGTCGTAGATAAACGTCAGAAGGAATGGAACCGGATGCACTTCTCAGAAGGATCGATGGAAATATGACTTGGACAGTCGCACAAGCATCACCTGCAGAATAGACTAGCAGACATGTTAGTTACCTGATGCCCCGGGCCGCACGGTAAAGCAGTCACGACCAGAAGCACATATTTTCAGGTGCGGAGCTACCAGGGACAGTCGAAATCAAATTTGACGCGGTCGCGGTGTGAAAACAAATCCGTGCTGCACGGCACGGATTCGACGAAAGATTAGAGCACAGCGGTAATAGACGAAATCGGACAAAACAGTAAAACAATGCGAGGTGTCCCATGTACAAACGGACAAACATGCAAATGCTGATATGTCATCCCTATCCCAGCCAAATAGGATTCTGGCGCTTTTTCTTCTTTTGGTTCTTCATATCCTCCTTTTCCGTCTGGTACAAAACAAAAAATATGCTGCTGCATGCAAGGCGCCCGCCCTCCAATAGTTCAGAGCTTTCTTCAATTTCGAGCACAAGAAAGAAGTCCATCCAATCAGCCGTTCTGTTAGGCTGTCCCCCAAAATAACATCTAAACCTGGACAGTCGGGGTAAAATTTTGGTTTCTCTTGAGTGTCGTCTCGTCATCCCTCATCGAATCGTAAAGCCACGCATCCATCGAGGAATGGGGCTCGTGATATAAAAATTCGTGGTCGTCTTGTCATAGTCCGCAATCTTGACAACAAAAAAAGGCATTTCTTTCATCTTTATTCAACAATTATCTCCACGCCAGAATTGGCACGGAGTTCATCACTACCGCGGCTCTGGTGGCCGCCGTTCTGACGGCGGAATCCGGTGCCACGTTCGGGGGCCGGGCCCCTAGGTTGTCTCACAGGCATACGCTCCTGGGACTGGTTGTCAAAACCGACTCCAATAGAACGATTGCTGCCAATGGGCGCAGTCGATGGCTGGTTGTCCTGCTGCTCCCAGGAGAACATGCCCCGCAATCTACGGGGGCTACCCGACGGGGGGCCTCCAATTCCCGTTCCAAGAGACAGGCCACTCAAGCTGTTGACCAGCAGATTGTCATCCCGCTGCAGGCCCAAGGAGGAGCCGGACGGAGCAGATGTCAAGGTAGGCGTGTTCGAAGCGCCGCTCGTGGGGCCATCAAACTGCTGCAGACGGGCGCCATTCGACTGGAGAGCCGCGGGGAAGCTGGCAGAAGAAGGCACGGGAGAGGGGGTGTAGGAGCGCAGATCAGCGAAGGACTTGGCGGCACGCAGGTTCTGGGCGTTTCCAAAACCACCAGGGGAGTCTAGGACGCCGAGGAATCCAGAGTTCTGTCCGCGGAGGGAGCCAAAGGGAGCATCGCTTCGAGCTTCACTGAAGTCGATCGTGGCAGCGCGGTTAAGGCCGCGACGAGAGGCATCAGCAGAGTGCACCGTCGTCGGGATGGAAGAGAGTGGAGGACTGGTGTTGGTACCAGGAGCAGGCCTGAAAACATGCACCTGACGCTGCTCTCCCGTACCCCGGGATGCGTGGCCCAGACCCATATTGTGCGCCAGAGTATGTACAGTACGACGCTGCAGCGGAGTAAGCGAGGCAGGGAAAATCAAAGCCTCCCGGCCCATGTCTTCCTTGAACAGGAGCAGCTGCGAATAGAACTGCAAGGTCTGGCTGTCATTCAGATCGACTTCTGAACGCTAGTTAGTATCAATCGAGACCACGGTAGGAAAGAATGCAGACTTACCTAGCTTCGGACCCCGCTGAGAGACAGGCGACGGGGAAGTTGCCGGAATATGCGACGTGAGCGAGGACATGGAATTCTGAGTTTGCAGCTGAGAGTTCGCCATCGGCCGGTGCTGCTCCTCCAGCTGACCACGTCGCTCACGCTTTTCCCTCTCGATACGCTCACGCTCCTGAAGGGGCAGCATCTTCTTGTATTCCACCCTCAGCTTTCGGCCCTGCAATTCGAAATGGTTGAGCACCTCGATCACAGTAGCGGTCTCTTCAGCAGAGGTAAAGTTGGCGAAGGCCAGTCCCCGGAAGACGCCATTGTCGAAGTGGTAGTTGAAGGCGTAGGGAAGAGGCAGGTTCATCTCCGTCATCAACTGGACCAGCTGCTCTTTCTTGACGGCGAAGGGGATGTTCTTGATGACAATGGCGGTGGGTATCAACTCGTCATCAGCCTCCTGCTGCGAACTTTCCTGGCGCATCTGCGATCCCTGAAGGGGACCGGGAGGAAGGCCGCCGAAGGGACCCATGAGACCAGGCTGTTGGTCCAGCCATGTCTGGTTCGAGTATCAGCGATACATATCCACCCAAACTCACGAGTTCAAGCAAAAGAACAATGGAGACGTACCGTTGGCAATCCCGTCCTACCTCTAGGATTGGTCTTTATGCGGGATGTTGCAGAACCAATACCCCCAAGCGTGTGTGCACCACTGAAGCCATTCGGATTCCACGTCTGCGAACCCGAGATATCATAGCCATACGCGTTGCTAGGGATCGATGGGTTGAGCCTGTCCAGCCTGCCAGTGTCGTAACGAGCCATGGGGTCGTCGTAGAAGTTGGTGGGCATGGGACCGTACGCGTCAAACTGACGGGAAGGTTGACGGTGCAGAGGCTGCTGGTGACGCTGGGAGCCAGGAGAGCGTGCAGATGGATTATCGTGATACATGTCCTGGGACGGCGATGTGTTGTTCATAACCGACAGGTTTCCAGCACCTTAGCGAGAGTTGTGAGGAATGTGATCGGAGATTGAGGTTCACAAGGTAAGGTTACGATCGACGGAGATACCACAACAGCCGATCGCTAGTGATGCATACGAGCGATTCAATAGGATCGGAACGCGGTGAAACGAAAAAAGGATGCAGAGTGGTCGTGAGCGAAACGCGATTAGGAAGCGGACGAATTTCTGGAATTTAGAAAACCCCGGCGAAAAAATTCACGGCGGGATCCGGATACTCGAGTCCGCTGCAAGACGAGACGTACAGAACAGCAGTAACAACAACTGAGTTTCGCTTACTGACACCAGAGAGAGGATGTCGTGACGGTCGTAGTCATATGTTGGGCCTTTTTTCTATGTACCGTACTTTCTTCCCCCCAATACACACGGGAGCTGCGCGTCCGGCCTTTCGACTTGAAACCTCCGACTGTTGCGAACCCGCTAGGACGATTTGAACAGCACTCCTCGTTCGACTCCCGATTTTGGTATTTTCAGTTGGAATTGTGGTGTTCGTGGCAGAGATGGGAGTGGCCGGCCAGGCACACAAGGCCGTTGCAGCGGAAGCGAAAAAGCGCGACGCTGTATCAGGAGTCCGGTTCAGCGACCCGCCAACACAGGACGAGTCGAGAAAATCGAGGGACACGGCAGGGAAAGAAAGTTCGTAGCAGCAAGAAGGATCGAGAATAATCAAGGGCAAAGGTGGGAGAAAAGGGAGGGAGGAGGGGACGGGGGAGGAGGAAGAAGAAAATAGAGGACGATGGGGGAGAGAGAGAGAGAGAGAGAGAGATGGAGAAGAAGTTCAGGGAAGATGGACGGATGAGGTTTGGTTGGCTTTTGGGGGGAAATGGAAAATGGAAAATGGCACTGGGACTGGCAATAATGGGAGGGGGTCGGATGGGTTGGTTAGTGACTGAGTTAGCTCGTTGGGCGAGCCGGCGGGAAGCAGAAGTGGCTGAGGAGAACCTGCGGCGGTGGAGGATCAGAACAGAGTATCTATCTAGTTAGCGAGTTACTACTACTGATTATTATTGTCAGTAGAAACAAGAGAAACAGAGACAACACAGGCAGACCGACAACTTGCTCTGCTGGATTCCTCCAAACCACTACTCGCCAGAGTACGTCTAAACTATCTACTCGAACCAGCTAACCACCAACTAACCAACTAGTCACCAGCAATCGTCCTCTTCTCCCCCAGCGACCGGCCCGCCGGCTCTCGTCCTTTTCTTCTTCGGCCCTTCTACTCAACCGCCCGTTAAACTGTCTTGGGGGAAGTCCAACGCCTCCGACTGTTTAGAGAGCCACTAACAGTGGGACTCCAATCTCGACGACGGAGCACACGATGCGCACCATCCAGAGGTCCGCACGAGCTGGTCTTCGACTGCCAGAACGGTGAAGGTCTCCAAGACGTCCGCTCCCCGTGAGCTCGAGTAGCTCTCCTTTCCGCCTCACTCGCGGTGGATACGGACTCAACTAGTGACCTCCAGCGCTCGTCGATGATGATACCGGAAGAGATGATCCGCCGATGGGGCAAAAGGGGAAGTCGAAATTGCCCCCCGGGTGTCCGCGGTCGACGGGCTGGTGGACGCATAATACTGTCTGCTTTGCTGAGACAACTGCGTTGGCTGTCTGACTGTCTCTAGAAAAAAATATATATCTGGAACAATGGACGGAGTCTGTCATAATGGGTGGCGGGCAGAGAGATTCTGCTACTGCTGGTCGCGGTAGCTACCTATTCTACGGAGTACTCTAACCAGAAATCGATGATACTCGCGATGTACTGGTAGACGCGACAGGATCCAGACAGACGACAAATAACCCAAAAAGGCGGTCTCAAACGTGAAGCCCGCGTAACCAGCTCCTTGACAGCATTGGACTATGACCTGGACTATCCAGAATACGGCATAGACTGTCCCCAGAATTCGGATGGAGATAATCCTCTTCAAAGCTTCCGGAAACGCCATCCCCTGGATACTGGCCCACCCGCGACACCAACGCGGCCTCCTGGTGTTCTTTTGGCGGTGCGCAATTCCCTCAGGTCAACTTGCTCTAGAACGCAGCGTCCTGGGCAACCTCAGGGGCTTGCTTTACCGACTCCGAGAAGCAAGCAGTAGCCCGATGGTGGACGGGCAACCGGATGGTCTGTCGCACGGTCGACCCCAGAGCACGTCGCACGGGGAGTTACGGGACAAGAAGAAATGAATAACTAATAGAAATCATAATCATTATTATTAGATAGATGGTGAACTGCGGGCTCGCACCGAATGAGACTCGAATTCGGAATTGCCAGACGAGTCATGAGTCCCCCCTGAAAGCGGTCTTTTACTATTACTGAACAATCACGGGGAACCGTATCGCTCTGGGATATGGTCAGGAGGGCGGCATCAATCAACTTTGGCCTGAGCCCAGACCACTCGTGCACACTGTACAGCGACTGGACCACATCTCATGACTGGTTTGAATGTATCACTGCCAGGAGCCTCTGCTGGACGAATCAGATATCTCATCTGCAACTTATCTAGATAGATAGTGTCCGCGTCAGGGTTGAATGTGCCAGGACAGCCAAGTATAACCCATAGTCCTGTACGTTGCAGGCAACCAGGACACAAGCATGGCAGGTTTCAACCCCATTCGTTGTCAAGTCCTGTATCATACAGCAGCTGAGCTGAGCTTTTTGCCTCCCAGACTCAGGAGGTTATCCTCATGACCCTCCTGTTCGTTGCCACGGGGATTCAACCAAGACCGTTATTTGAGACGAGCGATCCCCGTCCGCGCGTGCAGAGTCAGGCAGTCATCCGGCCTTTTGCTCTCAGCCACAGATCGATGCGCCACCCGTTCCTGTCGGGGGCTAACGTACCCCGGCGACGTTCCAGAAGAACGAACGAGCTGGCTGAGTCGGACATGGCCCCTTGCGAGAGCGTCATCTCGCGGAATCCACTGCGGGAAGCGGGCAAAGATCCTCGAACTGACTTGCGGCACACCGGGACGAGCCACTGACGTGAACCTCAAAAGTCGGGAACTATCTATGAGGAAAACCTTACGGAATCCTCCGGGGATGGCTCAATTATTGCTCCATAAGGGGTCGTTCCAATTTAAGAAAAACCCCTGCGGCAGGAGATTTACGGAGTTCGCTACAATATTTTGGTCCCCGTACCCCTGGGTGCTTGGAACTAGGATACCATAGACCTCACGGGACGATTGCGTATCTGGCTACTGTTCTGAAACTAGAAGCTTTCGTTTTCATCTATTGAAAGTAGTGGATGGCCCCGTGGCTCTCTCCCATGTCGTTATCGGGGTTCTTTTCATTTTTGGTGATTTAAATATTTTCCTTACATCGGTGTCCAATTCTCCTGGATGACCTTTTGGCAGTGATCTACCATACCATAGATCTCTTCTGAAGAATGACGCCTGGTCGTGGAGGTCTCGACTACGATGCCGCACAAGCTGCTACCATGATTTAATACTCATCACCAATTATGCAATGAGTTGGTCGAGTTATCACGATGTCACGCCGTCAAGCTTGACGAACCTAGGCGGAACACGCAGTTCGCTACGCAGTGGTAACCTGTTGAAAGTCGTGATTCTGGATCTCCGGGCCCCATCACGGCAGTTGGAGGCTAATGAGACTGTATCCGCCGGCAGACGAAGCCGACGACTTTTTAGCAGCTGCATTCCCCCACAAGTGAGAGAGCGTCAGTTACAAAGACGATGGCAGAGAACAGTAAGTGAGCAGTGTTGTAAGTCGTAAGATAGAGTAGATACGTAGATCATATGTTGACTTCTGGCTATTTTAAAGTCGGTAAAGACTGGCGTGACAGTTTTGCTTTTCACCGCACAAAGCGAGATGTAGAAGACAGCCAGCAGTGAGAATGACTCGACGCTCTTGGCATGATGAATCAAGGACCGGTGTAGAGCAGCAAGTTGAGAGGCTTCAGAGTAGCCTTCGTGGCAATCAATAAGTACTCTGCTTGGGAGTATAAGAGTCGCCAGACACCCCGGCCGCGACCAGCCTGCTGGGCTGGGAGGAGGATCGAGCTGGCTCCTCCACCATCATATCATGTCCAACTTCTCGCAGCTTCTTCTGCTTCTTCTGCTTCTTCTGCTCTCGAATCAAACCGGCTGATCTGGCCGTGTCTTGGCGGCCCCAGACCAACATGACGTAACCCGACAGGCATTGGAGAATACATGCTCGAAGTACTCGATGCGTCCTCAGTTTTTACAACAACAGGGATATCAGGAAGAGGGACAGCAGACCCGGCCTTAATACGCCCTGCCCTTCCCGCCCCGGTCCGTCGACCAGCATACCCCCAACTGTACTGTACAATCGCGTTGTCCCTCCAGCAGGAGTCTCAGTCTTGCAACCCAAAAGAAAAGACAATCATGTCGTGGGAAAGAATCTCGTTACGCGCCGTCCAGGGCGCCGCGCCGGCCTCCATTCCTGTTCTGATCTATGGAACTGCTTGGAAACAAGACCAGACAGCTGAATTGGTGCACCAGGCCCTCAGCGCCGGCTTTCGCGCAGTGGATACGGCCGCCCAGCCAAAGCATTATCGCGAAGACCTGGTGGGAGCAGGAATTCGCAAAGCGATCAAAGAGGGCACCGTGAGACGAGAGGATCTATACGTGAGTACCGGTCCGGAACCTGCCCAGTGAGATCGAGATTGAGTCAAGGGATCTCACTTTCCGGCACTACGCCGCTAAGCTCTTTGCTGTACGCAAAAAAGCATACCATAATCGGAATTGCTGCATCTGACCCTTATTATTATTACTGACGGGTCTTTCTATCTTACCGGGGAGGAATCTAGGTGCAAACCAAGTATACTTCTGCCCAAGGCCAGGATCCTGTCCGGATGCCTTACGATCCAACGCACTCGATCACTGACCAGGTCCACGCTTCCATCCGCTCATCGCTCCGTAATCTGCGACTGCGTGAAGAGAACGACGATGAAGAGCAGACATACATCGATACGGTTCTCCTACATTCTCCGCTCCCCACCATGGCCCAGACGTTGGAGGCATGGTCAGCTCTTGAGAGCTACGTCCCCCACCGCGTCCGCAACATGGGGATCTCCAATTGTACCTTGGCCGTTTTGGAGGAATTGTACAGGTCACCGCAGGTGAGAATCAAACCGGTCGTTGTTCAGAACCGGTTCTACCCTACGACGCGGTTTGACGGCGCCCTGCGTGCCTTCTGCCGTGAGCATGGCATCGTCTACCAGAGCTTCTGGACCTTGACAGCAAATCCGCAGCTGCTGCGCAGTGCAGAGGTCGCGAAGTTGGCGCAAGAAGCCGGTATCAGCGCAGCGGCCGCGCTGTACTGCCTAGTCCTGGGGTTGGGACAGACCACGGTGCTGGATGGCACGACGAACGCGTCTCGGATGGCGGAGGACCTGGCGGCTCCGAAGCGAGTGGAGCAATATGCGAACGAGCAACCAGACGCATGGCTGGAGCTGCTGGCTAGCTTCAAGACTCTGATCCGGGAGCCCGTTTCTGACCGCTGAGCGTGAGGTGATACGCTGCAGTGAATGAGCGATTATTATTCTCTGCTTTGTTGATATTAGAGTTTCCTCCTTCCAGCGGTTGGAAGGGCCCGTGGCGGTACCATTTCTCACTCGTGTCGCAGTGCCGTTGGGAGAGGGGGGGAGCACCATACTTCAATCAGATGGTTTGTGGTGTGGTAGAACTAATATGGCAAGTTGGTCCCATCACGATGAGCATTTGAAAAGACGAAAAGAAGCAAGGGTGAAAGAGAAAGAGATGCAAGGCCAGATCATTGGCATTCTCATAACCAAAAGCACAACTCCTGGTTCTGAGTTCGTAGGAGGACCGTGGAAATACGGCAGCGATCCGTATAGGTAGGTTGGTCCATGACGCGGTGGTCGTGGACTCGGCTAGACTAGGCCACAGCCCTCGTTTGCGCGGCGAGTTCCAGTCCATTAATCCATTAACTCATTAACTCATTTAACTAGATAGATAGTGTGGATTGAAGTGTTATTTCCCCCTGTATCTGTTCCCAGACTTGTTTCGCGGTGTCTATTATTATTATGCCTCGTTGTGTCTAGTATTATCATCATCTCTTCTGGCTGTATTGATACTACTATCTAGTTATCTTCTTCTATGGTACTTCTCTATCTAACTATCGACTAATAAACTAACGAGCGCAACCTTTTTCCATTCGAATCAAATGTGGGGAACGAGCCGTGTGAGATGAGTCAGCAGCGCACGGGCCAATGAGCGGCAAGTTGACCTCATCGGCGCCAAGCATCTGGAGATTTCCGTTGTCGCCGTTTCTCAAAGACTCAGCGAGACTCCCAAGACAGAGGAGAACAACACAACAACGACACTGAGCAGGCCAGCTGCCATCTCCAGAAATCCCTCTGGTCTACCAGCACTCTCAGCCTCTCCTCGGATCACCTCCCTCTCCGCCCTCGCCCGCCCTCTGATCTCTCCGCCTCGTCCGATTTTCTCTCTCCGTTGCCTCAGGCCCCATTCCCGGCTGCCCATGCTCGCTCGCTGCCCGGCCTGATCCCGCTAGACGAAGATTGAGCCGTGGGGAGTAGTCTAAGGATTACATTGAGCCGCCCCCGACAACTTCCCATCCTCATCAGATAGCTGCGTCCTCATTGTGCCTGCGAGCTTCCTCGTGCCCTCTCCGTCCCTTCTTTGCCAGCGATTCGACGCCTTCTTGTCGCTTGACGCCCGCGACCCCGCGCCAGCAGGCCTTTTCCGCCATCCGCGGCGCCCGCTCTCCGCCGTCTGACAGGAACGTCCCCTTGGGTTCCTCCCGTCCACTGATCGCGATCACCACTCGAGAAAAAATATAATCAGTACTCTCTTCACGACCGGACGGCCTTACATCCACGTCGAGACCTTCTGTGGCGATATTGGCGACCGGCGCCGCTAATTTTCTTTCAGCGATCCTCTGACTCCCGTCGTTCGAAACTAAGTCTCGCCATCCCGACGTGAAGAATCGAGTTTTCGGGCAGTGTGAGTGAGCCTTTGCTCACGTCTGCCATCTATCCTTCCCACTCCTCCTTGCCACCAGTCCGTTTGATTCCGTACAACCGATGGGCGTAACAGACGTGACGCCGGGCTTGTCCCGGAAGAGACCCGCGCCTGGCGCGTCTCCCATGCATCCTCCGATGGCTCCCATCTCCAACTATTCTCCCAACCAGGGACATCAAGCCCCTCAGCTGTCCAACGATCAGTTTCTCCAATGGGGCCAGAACACCAGCTCACCGGCCATAACCCCGTCTGTGTTTCCCGATATCAACTCGTACAATCCGGGTTACCTCTCGCCGCAGGACGGCGCGGCCACGCCCACGTCCACCCAGCTCGCCCGGCGACCCATGAGCCAGATCGTCAGCAGAACCCGATCCTACGATCAGCCGCAACCGGGCCTGCTGGATCACAACGGCAACCATGTCACGGACGCCGGAGGATGGGGTGAGAGTCTGCCGGAACTGCAGCAGAGAGCCCTTATCGCCAAGAGGGAAGCGCAAGCCAAGAGAAAGCAAATCCCACCGTTTGTGCAAAAACTGAGCAGGTAAACAAGCGAATTTCGTTGACTCCTCAATCCACATATCCATTCTACCGATGGGGTTTTCCTGGGCCGTTATCGGCCAGCTTTTCGGTCGATTGCTAATTCGCATCACAGTTTTCTCGACGAGTCCAAAAATACCGACCTGATCAGATGGTCGGATGATGGCAATTCTTTCATCGTCCTGGACGAGGACGAGTTCGCAAAGACCCTCATCCCCGAGTTGTTCAAACACAACAACTATGCCTCGTTCGTCCGCCAACTGAACATGTACGGCTTCCACAAGAAAGTCGGCCTGTCGGACAACTCCATGCGCGCGAGTGAGCGGAAGAACAAGAGTCCCAGCGAGTACTCCAACCCGTACTTCAAACGCGGCCACCCCGACCTCCTCTGGCTGATCCAGAAGCCCAAGAACGTTCCTGGGCAGGGAGGCAAGTCCGGCAAAGGCAACGCTCGCTCGAAAGCTGAAGATGGCGACGAAAACGAAGGCGAAGAGTACGGCGAAGATGGCGCCCCTGGACAGAATGACCGCTCTAGGCCCCGGGGTCAGCTGTCCCTGGCGGGTGCTGGTTATCTGCAAAAGGAACAGCTCTCCGGTGTCTACCGCGAGCTCCAGGCCATCCGCCAGCAACAGCAGATCATCTCCAGCACGATCAACAAGCTGCGACGGGAGCATGAGCAACTGTATGCGCAGGCTGCAACTTTCCAGGAGCAGCATACCCGCCATGAGAATTCCATCAATGCCATTCTTACGTTCCTGGCCACCGTCTACAATCGCAGTTTGCAGGATGGCGGCCAGAGTATCGCCAACTCTTTTGTTGGCGCCATCCCCCAAGACCAAGGCAATGTGGTCGATGTTGGTGATGATTACAGCCTGAGCACCTTCAATGGCGACATTACCAGTCCAGACGGCCAGAGATCGGCCAAGAGACAGCCCCTTCTGTTGAAAGCACCCCCTGTTGCACCTGACCGTCAAAGTAGAGCGCATACCTTGTCCCCCTCCTCGACCCATGCGACGTTTGAGCCCCCCCGCAGACAGTCCCACGTCCGACAGGCGAGCGTCCCCCAATCCGGCCATGTCGAAGAAGTGTTTGACGCCAACAGTCCCCAGCAGCAAAGAGAGTCTTCGCACCAGAACTCGAGCCAGCGATTTCCCCAGGGCGACATGATGTCCGTCATCCAGAACTCCAACGCCCGCCATGGCATGCCTGCGACGTCCGTGGTCGACTTTCCTACTGTGCTCTCCTCCCTAGAGAGTTCCGGCGGTAACTCCCCACTAACCCCGAAGCAACGTGCTGATATGCTCCGACTTATGATGAACGAAACTAATTCGGCCGATCCGGCTGTTACAGCCTCGTCAAATAATGCCTTGATCACGCCCACGCCGCCGCCAATGCCCCAGAACTATGCCAACCATCTTGCCAGTACACGCGCAGAGATCGATAATCTCACCAAGATGCAAGCCGAGCAGGACCGTTCGGTCCAGAACCTGACCAATTTGCTGCAGCCACTCAGCCCCAATGGTTCGATCCCGGGAATTAGTGAACATGCCAACGGTATGCAGCCATCACTCGACCTAGACCAGATCTTCAACAGCGATTACTTCTCTGAGATGCCTGATCTCGAGAAGAATGGCATCGACTTCCCTGAGTCCACGGCTGCCCCAACTCAGACGATTCCCACTTCTGGAGATCACGCTAGCGACCTTTTCAGCTTCGACAATCTCCCGTCTGGGGCAGACCCGGAGCTTTTCGATGATGCAACGGGAATGTCTAGTCACGATTCGCAATCGGCACCGTCTGGGTACTATGATGGCTACCAGGATTTCAACAAGGTCACAGGTCTGAACGGTCATGCGGGCGGCACTGGGGGTTTCGCGGCTGGGCGTCGCAACGTGAACGAATCAGGCAGAGTCGTGGAGACCTTTACCGACAGCGAAGCGACTAGCCCTGCCGGCGCAGGAGATGACAACACTCAGCTTTCCGCAAGGAATCTTCCTGACTCTGGAGGAGGTAAGGGGAACGGTGGTGGTGGAAAACGTCGCAGAAAGGCGTAATCTAACATTCGAGGAAACAGAGCGCATTGAGTGACCATCACGCTTTTACCAATGTTGATCCGGAATGCAAACGCGAATATATTCTACGGCCAAGGCAACGGAGTCAGGACGCAAGCTTTCACACGCGGAACCCAAAAAAAAGAACAAGACGCTGGGAATGATAGCGATATCTCGTTTGGAGTTGGATTTTTTCTAATCTCTTTTATTTCCTTTCGAATCACCAATACACCCGATGTGACGAAAATGATACACCCCCCCGGCACACATGCTTTAATGCTTTCGAACGTTTTCCCTTCTATTTTCTGTAATTTTACTCCGTTCTCCTGGATTCTTCTGGCGTGTCTCTGGCGTGTCATCATTTTCTGTTTGATGGGAGTTTCTGCAGTGCCATATGTCTGATATGAACTGTGCAACCGAGACTGTCTAGCATTATAAGATGATCCCGGGCAGATAGCCAATATCTCCAGATCTGAGGCAAAAAGAAAAGGTTACTGATACGCAGACTGTCGAGTTGTCGTTGTGATATCAGATTCCCTGAAGCAAAAGAGAGACAGGAAAAGCCAAAGAGAAAGTAAAAGGGAGAGAGAGAGAGAGAAAAAGAGAGAGACAGAGAAAGAGAGAGAGAGAGAGCAGATGCAGAAAACAAGGAGGCTCCAAAAATGAAACAACGAAACACAAAAAATCGAACTGGAAACGAGAAAGAGAAGACAACTGAACATAAAACAAACCAAAAAAAAAAAAAAAAAAAAAAAAAAAAAAAAAAAAAAAAAAAAAAAAAAAAAAAAAAAAAAAAAAAAAAGACAACAAAAATAATACCCTACTCTTTCCGTGATCGCTTCTGCGCTTGCGAGCCCGAGCAATGACGATGACAACAGTGTGGCAGCGGTGGTAAACCCTCAAGTCAACTATATTTGCGGTTCAAACGGACCCGTTATGGTAAAACGGTCGGCCTACACGGAGCGATCTGGCCATGATTTGTTTGGATTCCTTTTCCGCGGTGATAACTTACCCTGGCTTTTGCATTTTTCCTTGTTTTTTCCCTATTCAAGCAACACCCCCAGACCCGCTTTTTCTGTTTTCCCGTTCCTACTATGACTATTTCATATAGGGCGTTTTCTTCGGGATCTCGTCCCTGCCTATCATGTAAATGGATCGGATAGGGTCCAAGGAGCAATAATAATGAAACACCGGGCGGAAAAGAGGTCGAGCACATAACATACACGTACCACTTTTTGTGGATGGCTTTTTCTTTTTTCTTTTCTACGGGTATCGGCTTGGACCTTCTTGTTTCCTCTTCCCCATTTTCCCATTGGGGTGCTTTTCTCTTTCTTCCGCTGCAGCGCACACGATCAGCACATGGAGCTTACGAACACGCATATAAGATACACTTCACCTTTTTTCGCGACTTACTGTAGTCTCCTCTCACCTCGATACGCGATGAAACCTTCTTCCTTTCTTCTCTTGTTTACCCCTCTTCTACCTTTACGATACACGCAGTTTTTACCGTTCTGTTCTCTTGCATGTACTGGGATACGAATACATATCAGCAAACGGAGATAGGTTGCAGTACATACATATATGATACACGGATCGTGCGTTTGGTGTACTTCAATATACCTCGTGCATCTTGTAGTCTGCAGATTCTAGACTTTGTAGAATACCTGGAAGGGACGTTCTGGGCCCGATTAGTGTTTCTGGGCGATCGACGCGGGTATTCATCGCAGCCGATTGGTGTTCCAGGGTAGCATCGTCTCTGCCAAATCAGGACAAGATAACTACATAGGTGCCTTAGCTGCACTGTCACATCTCGCTAACTTTTCCTTCCTGAGAAAGGACAGGAACACAGGGTCTGGTGCCTCTTAGGATCTGGTGGTCTTGGGCGGGAGTCGCTATGGGCAATGGAAGTGGAAATGAGTGGCTTAAGATAATGGATAATGGAAGATGTATGTATACATGTCATAGTACAGTACTCTAGTGCATCAGGTGAAATGATTATACGTATATGGTGCTTGGCTCCCTTTGTTTGGTTTCCGCTCCGCTCCGCCTGTGTATGGTCTGTACCGGATTCCTACCATCCTATCGTCTCCGATCACGATCCCACTCGAGATCTCCAGTCCGACCCCGCTTGAATTCCCGCTCTCGATCCCGCTCGCTGGCTCTGCCTTTCCGCCGCTCACCGACGATCTCTTTTTCTCGTTCTCGCGGGTCGATCACGACTAGCGAGTCCGCTTCTTCGTGCTGTTTCTTCCAGTTCAAGTCCTTTCCGAGCTTGTCCTTGCCAAAGCGCAACTCGTGCGTCATCCAGCTGCGATCATCGTCGTCGTCTGCGTCCGCTCTGGCTTCCGCCTCGGGATCATCCCATGCCTTGCAGGACCGGCAGTTGGCGATGAAGTGCAGATCGCAGAGTTGGGCTTCTTCATCCTCGTCGCCTCCGTCATTTTGCCGTTTTGCAGTACTGGATTTTCCGCTTTTGTGAGTATCGTTGTGGTGGGTCTGGGAGTCTGCGCCTTCAAGGCGTGCTTTGAAAGCGTTGAAGAGCTTGAGAGCCTCCGCCTCCGCGGGACTGCTGAAACCCGTCAGGCCGTTGGTGCTGCTCCCCTTGCCTACGCCGTTGGCGCCAGGAGGTGGACGCCTGCGACCGCGAATAGACGTCTCTGGAATCATCTCCTCCAGGGCGGATTTCTTCCGTCCTGTCTCAACCGGAGCGGTAGTGATGTTTCGTTTCATGGAGGCCTTCAGAGAGGCGATTTCCTCGTTGGCTTTCTCCAGAGCTGATTTGCGCAATGGCGGCGTTGGTGACCTGGGCGGAGAGCGGGATGGCTCCTCTGGGTCAGGCAAGGGTAACTGCATGTTAGGATCTGGCGTCTTTATACGGTGTCTGCGATCCTCTGGACCACGGGACGGCGATTTCGATCGTTGTCGTTTCCGCGGCCGAGGTTCTGGCTCTGCTGTCACTGCATCGGATGTTTTCCTTTCCTCTTGCTTCTTACCCTGTGCTTTGGGCTCTTTCTCTAGCACACCTCCGTCGGAGACGAGTTTGGTATTGAATTTCGGCTTCGCAGGCACCGCAGGCATGTCCGCATCCTCTGCTTCGTCTCCGCCAAAACTCAACAGAGTCTTGCCACCCTTGGCCTTCTTCTTTTTCTTGACAACCGGCTTCCCTTCCTCTTTCTTCTCTGCCACAGCGATCTTGTCTCTTTTGTGCAGCTTGCCCTCAAATGGCCCTAGGTCGTTCGCCTCGCTACCAGTGATTCTGATCCCGTAGACCGGTCTTTCTGTCCCTTCCACCAATTCTGCCTCGGCGATCTTGACCACATTGTAGATACTGTCGCCTTCAATGCGCCCAAAGAGCGTACACGTGTTGTTCAGCTCACGCTCCGTGTTTGCTAACGTGATGAAGAACTGGCTCCCGTAAGAGCCGTCTTCGCCCTTGGCCATGCCCAGCAGACCGCGCCGGTTGAAGCGCAACCGGCTATGAAATTCATCTTTGAACACGACCTTCTCGTTCGGATCTCTCCCTTCGGGGTCGTACTCGAACTCCGGATCCTCGTAGATGGATGCGCCGCCCGACCCTGTCCCTGTAGGGTCACCACCTTGGATGACGAAATTGGGCACCACTCGATGGAAGATTGTGCCCACATAGTAGCCGTCCAGGCAGTGCTGGAGGAAGTTCTTGCATGCAAGAGGCGTCTGTTTTGCGAAGAGGGAGATGTGCAGCGGTCCGACGGTGGTGTGTAGCGTCGCGGACGCCGTTGGCGGCGGCTCGGTGTTGTAGGAGGAGGACATTGTAGTGATTTCTGGGCTGCTCGATATATATCGACTAAAAACCGGAGCTATCTGCAGCGAAGATCTGTGGTTTGGCGAGGTTGAGCGTCAAGACCGTCCCTCCGCGGAGGGCGGTCGACAAAGCAGCTTTGGAATGGAGTACCCCTGGGAAGAGGGCCGGCAATAGACTTGAGGCGACAAGCGCAAAGGTTGCGCTTCTCTTCGCGCTGCAATTCACTCGACAAGTGCTGTTGCGAGGCAGTTGAGAAAGTCGACTACTTGAGTAGCGGGATGAGCTCAGTGGCCATTCTTACAGCAAGTTACCTAACTGGGCTCTCCGCGGTCATGTGCCCGCCCATAGGGACGACTATATCTCGAATTGCACAACGCTCTGTTTTTGATGCTTATTGTTTTTCTGGTGTATACTAGCTAATATTCAGATATCTAAATTAATTTCTCTTCATGCTGTGGGCAACATGTTGCGCGTAGTCAGATATTTTCAACGCCATGAGGTCAGAATTGTGGAGACTTTTCCATAAAATATAGAAGCATGCTAACTATGTGTCAGGACAGAAATATACATCAGTCTGGGAAATCGATATCAAATTTACCTGCAATATTTTACGGTCAAATTGCCCTCTATTCCCGTCCTTTTTATTTAATTCGGTCACACCTGTTCCTAGGAGTTGGACCACGTACCGGGCAATTCAAGCGACTTTATATATGTACTCGTTCTCAGGTAGCTACTTGACGGCATGAAATTGCACCCAGTTGTCCTACCACCTAAATACAACAGTTCAAGTAGCTATCCTACCAAGTACATTAATATTTTCGATATAACTTCAGAATATATCACACCATGTCACTTAATTTCCTCCGAATAATACTGCCATATTTTCGTAAAACTTGCATCCGGACTCAGGATGGAGATCCCTCAAGATGATACCATAACCACTGATATCGTACCATCTTACAACAAGGCCACAACGCCCAGCGCTCCCGCCATGACCGCTCCACCGGCCATGACCTGCGCGGTCGGCTGAGCAGCAGCATTGCCCTTGGACGTCTTGATCTTCAACACACTGGTAATGACATGCTCGATCACTGACTGTCCACTCAAGATCTCACTCTTGACATCCTTCGGAAGTCCGGTGAACCACTTCGGAGGATCTGTGGTGTAGATATGCTGTAAATATCCACTCTTGGTGATCGTAGGCACGGCTGTTTCAAGCACGCTCATTGCGCTTTCATAATCGGATCGTGTTCCGATGCTGGAGTAGGCGGAGCTCAGCGCGCTGGCAAGTTTGGTAGCCGTCTTGCCATCGGAAACGCCAGTTACACCGACTGAACTGAGGTAGTCTTCGCTACATGCAGGGTTGTTTAGTTGATGGCTGGTAGTGAAAGGAAGCGAACGAGGTCTAGGACTTACGCAGAGTCCTTGGCTGCGATGCCGCTGGCAGTCAGAAGACAGATGACTAGAGATTTGATCTGCATGGTTGTAGATAGTTCACTATAAACGATCAAAAGAAGAGAGCGCCAATTATATTGAGGTAGATTCGAATAGATCCGACCCGGTACTCTCACGAGGACATTAAAAGGTAGAGATACCACAGAGTAAACAACCCACAGAAAGAATACGAGATGGCTTTATATCTAGTCTGGCACGCCCACTTCTCTACGAGACTATATTTAGGGGCTTAACGAAACATCAAACAGACACCGGCGGCAAAGCCGCAGGCAACAACCTCTAGACGTGACTCTATCAGAGCCTCGTCCAATCCCTGTAAGCTCCTTGTGAAGTAGTACAGAGCTAACGACAAGCCATGCCTATGCAAGCTCGGAACGTAGCCTCTCAAAGAGCCTCCTCTCCATATTCGGCAGTTGGAATTCTGATCGAAACCACTCAGGATTGGCGCATCGACATTGGGGGCGGATTGCCTAATTTTCATAAAATCTCATTTTTACACCAGCCGTCTTCCAGATGGAGACTTAATACCCGCGATTGCAGGACTAAAGCGGAGGTTGCCGTACTTAGATGAGGCTTAGCCTAGCTTCGTGTAACTCCTCAAGTCAAACGGCAGCATCTGCGGGGTAGATCACGATGGATCAACACATATTTGACTTGATTCGACTGATGGCTACAGTAGGTTTTTAGTGTCATCATCTGTGTGATGTGTGGTACAATAACCAGGGGATATTCAAAATGGAACTGGAGGGAATAATAGAAACAAAGAAAGGCCTGCTGGTATTATTCATCTTGACAAAGGCAGGTACTTACTGTCCAGTCTGGAGCTAGCCATGTACCTTATTATTGCTATCGTCATTATCGAGCAACAGGGACACAGATAAGCAGCAAGGTACTGTGACTGCACAGATCAGGAATATCAAGTCGTCTCTTTATTAAAGCGAAGAGACTTAGAACTAAACCCTAGGTGGTCCCAAGACGTATAATTTACGTCTAATAGCTTAACCGCGCAGTGGCCCTTTAGGATAGTATTCCGGCTGGTGCTGCCAATGAGAATATTCACTTTGGATCTGATGGATGTTTTATTGGAGTGGGTATTAATTCATTTATTCATTTATTCATATCTGGGCTTGCTTGTAGCTTCATCGATGATATAAAACATAGCAATACTTCATAAGTAATCAGCGTTTAAGCTGTTGTAATTAAGACGTGGTGCAGAGACAAGCGGTCTCTGAAACCGGCTCCATAAAAGCGGCATTGAGCGATATCATAACCATCCACGTGGTGTGCTCGGCACCAATCAGTTGGATGGTTTGTCAAAGACAAAGATCAAGGAGATTTGGAAACCTAGGCTCTATTGCAAGCCTTTAAACAGAAGTCTTCTTCTCCTCCACAGGAGGGCTGACAGCAACTGGAGCAGCGGCTCTCTTCTTGGCGAGCCTGAATCCACCCAGCAGGAAGAACAGCGCCTCGAGACCGAGGATGACACCCAGAGTGACCATGGCTCCGATAACACCAGCCACGGCAAGGGACATGCCATGGTGGTTGCTGGAAGTGGTGGATGAGGTGGAAGAGGAGTTACCAGAGCTGACGGATGCACAGGTGCTGTCAGTGTTGCCGCAAGCTTGGCACCACTGTTCCTGAGAGGAAACAGCGAACTTGTTCATGCCATCGACAAAGTCGGACCAGGACAGGAGGGTGTTGGACTGGCCGAAGAGCGGGTACGCAGTGGGCTCGGAGCCAGCGGTGACGGTGCCATTGTGGAACAAGAACCGCACCTTGATATCAGATGCCGAGGGGAAGGTCTCGGTTGAGTTAGTGACCAGCTCCCACGACATCGAGGAGGCATAGTCGGGAATGCCAGTGAAGTCGACGGACGCAGCGGGCAGCTGCGCGAGACCGAAGTAGGACTGAAAACTGCCATAGGCGCCAAACTGGATGTTCAGCGGGGCCTTGCCGCTAGAAGTGATGGTCTTATTCAATGCCTGGACGACCTGGCCGGCCAGGACAGCGCCGGAAATGGCACGGACAGGGTCTGACGCATTGTACGCCAGATTGTACTCATGGATGTTGGCGAGCACCTGGAGCTGCTGGAAGACCTCAGAAGTGAGCAGATCAGCGGAGGGAAAATCGCTGCTCGAATTGTGGATCGAGGCAACGTTCAGATAGTCAAAGATGGTGTAGGCATTCTTGTAGGTCATCTGAGACTCCGTGAACGTGCGGTTCAGCATGGGAGACAGGCCCTGGTAGAAGTTCTTGGTAGAGTCAAGCAGACTGTTGTACTGCGGCGTGCTGAAGTAGTTGTTACTACTGATCTCAGCCTTCTGGCAGTCGCTAGCGGACTGCAGCCAGGCTGAGTTCTCGCTGTTGGAACCGGTTGAGACCTCTGCGACAGGAATGAGCTGATAGCCATTCAACGGGGCTTCGACGGTGGTGCCATTGCGCAGAGTCTGCTTGGCCGTTGAGCCCACGGGGGGATAAAGACCCTGTAGGAAGCCGGTGGCCGAGTTCATCAGCACGTCGTCGTCCGGGGCAGAGGCGGCGACCTGGCTGGTGGAGACGATCTCATCGTTGATACCCTGGATCTGGAGCGACGAATTGGCGGAGATGTAACGGTCATGGTAGTAGCTCCCGGCCATGTACACCTCGCGGTATCCCAGGTCAGTCAGGGAAGTCGGCGGTGTCGACTTGGAGGTACGGTCTCCATGGCGCACGAACAGATAGACACCCAGGACCTTCTCCGCGGAGACAAGCTGACCTAGAGGGAGCGCCGTGAGGGCTAACAGAAGGCTGGACGAGATGGAATGCATCGTGCACGGTGAAGGGCTGTCAGCGTACTATGAGCGTCGAGTGACCACTCGAGTTGAGAGCTGCGCGGAGATCACCAGGAGAACAAATCCAACAGATCCAATGTGCCAGATCGATGCTCGCCGTCCGTCTTTATAAAGCCAGCGACTTTTTGGCCGTGATGAGTCGGGCTGGTCCGCCAGAATTCTCTTATCAAGCCATCGGCGGGGGAAGCTAATTCGACTCGAAGATGGGGTTGAACCCCTCGTCTCTTCCTCTTTAGGCCCTTTTTTCTGTTCTCCTCTTTCCCCATGCAAAGCTAGTTACTCGACCAGGTACGAGATGGAACCATCCACGGGCGTTTTCACCCGATCCGTGCGGCGCATCTGCTTGGGAGATGATGGTTAAATGGTTGACGGCACAGGGAATGTTGATCTGTGGAAGCCATCATTGGGCGGACATGGCCGACACTTGCTCTAGTGCGCGAAGTATGGTCGACTGATGATCTGGCTATCCTATCGCCAGACCAGAAGCATCGTGAATACCGAACGGCAGCGCCCGAGAGGCACGATCGAACCAGTTCGGCGATTGGAGTGGGCCAGCAAACGATGCTTAATCTGCAACTAACTGATTGATGAATCAGTAAGTTAGTGATGGATGGATCCAGATCTGGCCGCGGAGATGGAGATGCACAAAGTGACAATCGCCATCGCGCTCGGTGACTAACAGTGGTCACTAACTAACAATATTCGTTACACCCCGCGGAGATGAGTCTGGTAGAAATAATATCATATCCTGACTGATTGATCTGATCCGCTTCCATTCCTATCTCCGCTCATCCCGTGCACATAGCTACTATTTACTTTGCTTTTCTTTATTTTTCTTTTAATTTTTCTTTTGTTTTTTTTCTCTACGCATGCGACAAATGCTTTAGGATTGCTTCCGCTCGACGCCAATCAGCGCCACCAACTCTAACTGTCAAAGCCCCCGAGTAAGATGCGATTTCTGGCCAAAATAGAGGAAATGCTCCGACAAGGATACTCAAGTATCACGAGAGCTGTTTACGAGCTTCCTGATGACGCCTGGCGTCCTCGAACCGGTTTCTGCTAGACAGTACGAACCCGTAAAACGCCTTCTCAGCAGTTTAATCTTCACCGATGGGCCCCTCGTGGCGGCGGTGGATGGATCGCGTATCTAGACTCTATGGAACCTCCCAAATCCAGCACAGTAGGTGCGAAGTTTGATTCTGAGAAAGACATTGCTGTTGATAACGACCCGTCCATACTTACCCGTGGGCAGTTGAATGTCAATGACACATGTGGCAGTCATTGACTTCATCCCAGTACGATCATAACCGAAAAACACATAAAAAAGAGATGCTGGTCATGCTTTTCAGTTGCTAATCACAGATTGTATACAGCCCTTGATGGATAATCCCCACAGAAACTCCGGACCAGAATAGTATGCAGAACAGTCGGGACGCATGTCTTTCAACCTTAATATTAAGATAGAGAGAAACATCATGTCTCCATAGCCACGCCTTTCTCTCCCATTAACTCACACCCATTCCGTACCACACCAACCAGTCCACCCGTCTGGAGGGTTTCCGAACCTCCGCCCGATAGGCGCCATTCGATCTCGGCGAGACCCTCGAGCCAAGTGACTCTCGTCTGCGCGGGCACTTCCAGTTTCTGCAGCTGCTCGCCGAGTGCCGTCAAGATATCAGCCAAGGCCAGACCCTTGTTGGCCTTGAGTGTATTGAGCGTAGTCAGGCACGACGTGACATCGCTGGTGGCTAGGAGCGTCGAGACGATCTCGCGGATATCGGCCGGGTGAGGTGCGGCAATACAGTTGTAGATGGTCTCGTTGGTGATGGTCTCGGGCTCAGGCAGTGGTTGGTCCTTGGGACCGTTTCGGAGAGGTAGCGGAGTGCCTACTATTGTCAGCGCGTTTCGTACAGCGTCCGCTGCTATGTAAGCAAACTCACTGCTTGCATGGCACGCCTGGAGCACGTTTAGAGCTCGGCGCATATCACCCTTACTGAGCCTCACCAGGCTATCCACTGCCTCCGGCTGAATGCGTACGTGCTCCTTCTCTACCACTTGGTCCACTAAGGACCGGATGTCCGCCTCTTTTAGAGGGCTAAACCGGAACCTGGTGCACCGGGATAGCAACGCTGGCGACAGCTTATGCGTGTAGTTGGCGATGATACAGAACCGTGTGTTGGCGGTATATTTCTCCATGATCCGGCGGAGTGCCATCTGTGCAGTGGCCGTCATTGCGTCTGCTTCGTCGAGGATGATCAATTTGAAGGCGCCCAACCCTGACCCCGAAGTTTGCGGCGCTATCGAGAAGATCTGTTTGGTACCTGAAAGCAGGGTCAGCTCCCTCATGCACACCGGAGAGAAGAAGATGAACACAACGCACTAGCAAAAGTCTTGATCTGCTCTCTTACGACGTCAATGCCTCGGTCGTCACTTGCATTCAGCTCCAGCACCATCTGCCGCATGTTTTTGGTGCCGTAGATTCGTCGCGCGAGTGCCAGAATTGTGGACGTCTTTCCGGTTCCCGGGGGACCATAAAGGAGGAGATGCGGTAATCGCTGGGGACATGTTCAGTCAAAAGAAACCGCGATTGAGACAATATCAGTAGGGTGCCGTACGTTCGATTCAATGAATCTGTTAATAGTAGCGAGAATATCCTGGTGACCGGCGACATCGTCGAGGCTATCTGGGCGATATTTTTCGACCCTGCAGCAGATGTTAGAGGACTGTCACAGCATCTGGGGCCTTCTCCTCGCACCAAGGTAGGTTATCCTGAGCTTCCACTGGTAGATCGGCAGCTGTCCGTTTTCCTTTGGCTGTGCTGTCGGAGCTGAATTGGATCGCGCCCTTAGGAGGGGCATCCACATCCATTTCATCCTCGTAGTCAGACATTTTGGGGAATTTATTTAACAGCAAATATTCCACACTCTCAAACGGGACCTCATCAATTCGCAAATAGTCAAAGCAAGAAGAACTATGGTTACCACTGCAAACCGTGCAGCTCGACGCGTCGGACGAGCGAGCGCGTAAAGAGGTTCGGCGCCGGAAAATCATGGCAGCCCTACAGACCTTCCAGCAGCGGGCGACGTCGATGACATTGCGGACGTCGAGCTGTCCGCCCAACGGCTCTCTCTCTCTATATCTCCAGCATCAACACAACCATCCTACATAGACTGGCTCTGGTGGGACGTGTTGTCGTGCGAATATCCCAGTCATGCCTGTATGTTGCGCTTTTTAATTGTATCTGTTCTGCAGAGCATTTGTTTTGCTGACTGCGGTGCTCTCTAGGCATACCATTCCATCTTCCTGGAGGACCAGGGTGTTGCCGTGATAGGTATGGCATACAACTTCGCCCTCGCCCCCTCCCAGGGCCTTTATCTACGCTCTCTACGTTCACAATGACCGACAGAACCGTCCACTGACTCTTCTTCCGCCGTAATTACAGGCAACTTCCCGCTCCTCCCCCTCCGCACCCGCACACGCGGCCCCGCATACACTCTCCCCGCGCTTCCGCCCTCGACATCCGACGCCGATGTTGATCCCGATAGCGAGTCGTACGACTGTGTCGACGAGATCCTCTCGCTTTTCCGTGCCAATGCCTTCTTCCGCAACTTCGAGATCAAGGGCCCCGCCGACCGCATGCTGATCTACGGCATCCTGTTCGTCAGCGAGTGCCTGAGCAAGGTGAGGCCGGGTATGACGGCTAGGGAGGCAGAGAAGGTGGGTGTCTATATAGCTTCCAGAATGGAAACCAGACCCAGGAGCTAATAGATTCCGTGTGATATACAGGCTCTGATCAATGCGGCCCTCGACCAATTCGCCATTCCCGGTGACGTGTCTTTCCCCCTGAACCAGGCGTTTGAGCCTCCTCGCGATCGCCAGGACGCAGAGACCCTGCGACAGTACGTACAAGTCATTTCGTCAGATCAGATACCTTGGCACTGACTCTCATAGATACATCTCCCAAGTGCGACAAGAGATTGCTGTTCGATTGCATGCGAGATTATACCCTGGCGGTGTGGGTCCTTCCAAGGTGCGTTGCGAGTAGAGTCATTCTATATGCCGCTGATCAAGATGACTGGATGTGACTAACCTACTCTCTGCAGTGGTGGCTGAGCTTTACCAAGCGGAAGTTCATGGGAAAGAGTCTGTAGATAGCATCCTCCTTTTGCCTTTTCTAGCGTACGTGGTTAGTTTGGCCGTAGATACCTGCTTTACAGGGTGACGGCTTGTTCAAATGCTATTCAGGGTTCGTTCCCCTTTTCGTCCAGAGAAAACAATACATAGGACTAGATATTCCCGATGGCTACGGGTTGCCTGCGGTTGGGTTCTATCAATGAGAAAAATAAGATGAAACTAAGCAATAAGGGACAGTGATACCGTGCCAACATCGGGCAGATATCATGCCTCTGAACCTAGGAATAACTTTTGTCTAAGACAAGTTTATCCGATCATCTATATACATGTTCATGACCATCCGTGACGGAAAGAAGAGAAAAATAAAGGACCAAAATGCAGCGGCCTCCGCTCTGTTTTATGTACCTGCGCCTTAAATTGGAAAACGAAATCCAGAACACCCCCAAGATGATGCAGAGATTGAAAGTAAGGAGACCAAGAATGTCTATGATTGCACTTCAACACCTTGACTTGTGTCAGCAGTAACAACTTTCCTCTTCTTGCGGCTGGCATGGCCACGCGCCTCCACGTGGGCCTGCGCCGGAAGTACCCGATTCCCATGGAAGATGTAGCCTTCCGCACCACCACGGCTGGACATCAAGGGATGAGTTCGTCCCGGAAGAACTTGCCATTGACGGACGCGGGAAGTCTGAAGAGTCGGTGCGAGGAGGAGCGTTGGATCGACCGGAAATTCCGCACTGAGGTCCGGAAGGCTTGAAGCTCCTGCGGACGACGTCTGCGCGGATTCGGGAGATGCTCCTTTACCTCGAGCCTCGCTCTGCTCCTTCTCTTCCAGTTCACGCTTGATGTTGATGTAGGCGGTTTTCCGGGCGGTCGAGTACTGATCTGCTAGTTCTACCAGAGGCTCAACATTAGGCGAATAAACGACCACGGAAGCACCTCCGGCCAGGAGTGGCACGGCATGCTTCAGCACTGAGGTGGGATTCATGAGCGTTGCCACGATGAGCCCGTCGAATTCGCCTGCACGAGTCTCATCGACGACGGCGCGGACGCGGGCCCAGCGGTTCCGCTTTCGATAATAGGAACTCCGTTTGTTGGGCTTCAGCGCCTGTAGAGCCTCGTCTGAGAGAACCTCTGGTTCGGAGCTGTAGATGGAGTCTGCGTTCGGGTCGACCAGCTGCAGCCAGGAAATGGTCTTGAGATGGGTAGTGAGAGGATGGGACGGATCAGGGCTGTTCTGGTCGAAACCGAAGTATTTCAAGAGGGAGACATTGGACTGCGCATAAGGGTGAAGCAGCGTGAGTGTATTGCTCGACGCTGACATGGAAGCAGGGCGTTCTGGTTGTCGCTTGTGATGGTGTCCCTCTGGTTGTTGGAAAGTTTCCGAGTCTAGATCGGCATCGTCGTCGTGGGGAGGATAGAGTATGCCCATTCGCTCCGCCATAGCTGCGACCACGAGCCCACCGGTGTCGTCTACAATGAGATAACGGCCATTGGGTTTCGATGCAACCGCATTGTCCAGCGACATGTCGCCGCTGTGGTGGACGTTGCCCCAGCATCCGATGAGCCCAATCAATTCATCTCGCAACTCCATCACCTTGGATGCGTCCTTTTCGTTCAGCATCCATTCCGTCAGAAGATTCACGTCCATTGGAAGTACCGTGAACCGTCTCAGATACTTCTTTCGTTTTCTCAGGGTGTACTTGGCGAGCGAGAAGGCTGTCTTCTGATCGATGGCAGAATGCGATTCGAGCAGCTTGGCGATGATCTCCCTGCCGGCCCCGCTCGACTCCTTCTTTAATGCTTCAATCTCCGCCAGGGTCAATTTCTGACTCGAGACATCGTCGACAGTTTCGCGATTGGTGCGCATGTTCACATCGACGTCGCCGTTGGGTTCGAGCTCGTCACCCTCGCCATCCGCCTCTCCTGAGCCTTCGGCTATCAAGGCCTCCGCATGCAGCTCGGTCGCCGGCACAATCCGTAGGATATGACCATGCTTCTCATCGGGTTGGTCGAGGATTTCGAAGGTCAGATAGTAGGGGCGTCCGATAATTTGATTCGCGGGGAAGTTTCCATACTTTCCAAGCGAAATCGTCCTAGAAAGAGGCTTTAGCTGGTTGTATATCAAGGGGCCAGAAGAAGTGTCACATGGTACTGAGCATGAGGGAGAGATCAAGTCTCGATACTTACGTGTTGGGCACGAGCTGGACCACCTTGGTCTGATCGGAGGGCAGTCGCAAAGCGACATGCTCGTGGGGTCGGACGAACGACTGCATAATGGCGCAGCTCGTAGGGAAAGCAGAAAGAATTCAGGTCATGCCTATACCAGCGTAGGTCAGACGACTCCAAAGAATATAGGAGGAAGAAACCCAATTAATCTCCAATGAGAGGGTGTTTCTTCTCTTTCTTCTCTTTCTGGAACTTTTTCTTGCTCTCTCGTTCTTTCTTTTTGCGGACACGCACGGACCACGCGGAGCTCGCCTTCCCAAAGAGGAAGTCACGGATCAATAATGTTCCGCAGATATTCCGACGTCATTCCGGAACAATGATACTCCGGAACACTGCCCTCAGGTGATGTAATCCATGTAATACAGCGATTCTGTGACAATACAATACGATAGATACCGACGATAACGACCGTTTGCCCGCATAATCCTAGGCACTCACCGTAACATTCATCTAATCTTTCATTTCATCTTTCATTTCAGTCATCTCAGCAGCCAGCTATTATTACAGCGGCAGAGCAGGTTGCACATCGCCATCCTCGACAGCAACTCGCAGCCAGGCTGTCGATTGGTGTCTGCCTCGTCGTTGGTTCGAGGCGGATTTGTCTCAGAGAGACTGTCGGTGAGACCAACTCGCATCGATATACACCGTTTTCTGGTGTACTATTTACATGATTATTGTTTACGAATGGGCTCGACGACTGGAGCTGAGCTTCCAGCGAGTGAGTCCTTCCCTGAGCTAGCCGCGTACGCCCACCAGCCACGGACAGCTTAGGTTACATATACCTGAGCAGCGAAACGAGTGCATCCAGATCACACTCTCGAAAAAAGAAACTGTTTTGCCTCAATTCCCTTCCTGGCACGCTTGCCTCGGTTGGTTGGTTCAGGCAGCAGGATATCACCGCCCGGTTGCACTTCAGCGGGAGACCATTCCGCCAAAGCATCGCTCGCTCCGTCTGAAGTTGTCCAAGTATCTGGAGGACTTTGGGAATACTGATGACGAGGGCTCCCATCCACCTGTCTGTCACCGCCGTCTACGCTTGACGGAATCTCGCCCGGTATCATCTCCATGGTCTTGCGGAAACCTCCTCCTCCAGGAATCGAAGCGCCCGACCGGGGAGATGGTCGATCAGCGCCTACCACTGTAGCTGCCTCCTCATCGTCCTCATCCAGTCGTCTCCCACGCGGACGGGCTCACAGTGCCTCCCAAACGCCTCAGAGCTCGGCTCCCCAGTCGGTCTATTCACCAGACCTGAATACATCCCCCGCATTTGACCTAATGACGCTGGATCAGGCCCAGCGGTCCCCCGTGGGGGCTCCGTTCAATGAGTCCCAGAATCCATGGGCAGAAGAGCTGGTCGAGAAACCAGAGCAGGACTCAAAGCTATCTACTTCACAAGTAGGCACTTCTCCGCCTGCGGAAGAAGGACCTGCGGCAGAAAATAAGACCGGAGTGCATCGGGTCCCTCCCATTGTGACAGAGAGCACGCAGCGGAGACGTGCTGCAGAAGGATTGCAGTTAGGTTCAGCGTATGGGACCTCTCCATCCCACACGAGGGCGGAATCAGCGCCGCAGCAATTACAATCCAACAACCCGTTTCTCAGAGCCCGACAGGAATACAATCCGTGGGAGGACTCTACGCCCCAGACTGCAGCCACGGAAGGGACATCTCAGCAAGCTCCAGCGGCTAATAATAGAGGTCAAGGCTATCCTGGCCACAGGGTCAGCGAGAGTATGTGGCACCCTTCTCCGATTTTCAATTTGTGCTGACAGTTCGCAGGTGAAGGTTTTATTCCCATGACTGCACGTCTGTCCTTGTTTGATGAACCAGCACACGAGTCCCCATGGGACGAACAGCAAGCACATAATGAGCGACTGCCGTCGCAGCCATTGCAAACAAATCTTCCATCTCAACCTGTTACCGAGGACCTAGGTGCGGTCTGGTCACCCGAAACGTTTGATTCTGCACCCCACGCGGTGAATCTTCCTGAAGGCCCGTTGTACGATCCTCATGCAGAACCGCAGGGCCCAAGTGCTTCTGCCGATATCCCTACTCCCGGGGCGAACAGAGACGCCTATAGCACGGTCCAGGGTAAACAGCCGGATTACGAGGCACAAGGAACTGAGAGCTGGACGAATATACCCTCTGCTACCGTCTCAAACGTCACTCGTAATTCCTCCCAAGACCTCCTTGACTTCGACGATGATGCCCCAGGAAGTTCTCAGACGCAGGCTGGTGCATACCAAACAACCTCGGCGCAGGAATCCAGCATCGATAACGCAAAACCACATAATGATCCTGTATCCGCTCCGAACCAACAGGTTTCCTTGCTAGATAGTGGCCCATCCCAAAGACCACAAGCGCCTCCGATGCCGCCACGGCCTGAAGCTGCCGTCGCTCGTTTAGATGCCGAAGCCAGAGAGAAGGAGAAAAGAGCCGAAACATATGCGATCCGGCATATTAACTGGACTGATAACACAGGAAGACTCCGAGAGTCGCCTGTCTTGGTGCAGAATGAGAACGGGCCATGTCCGCTGCTCGCCCTAGTCAACAGCCTTGTATTGCGGGCGGATCGCAATGCTGGGACACCAATCGTCAAAGCGCTACAGACTAGAGAACAGATCTCCCTCGGGCTGCTCATCCAAGCACTGTTTGATGAGCTCACAACGTGCCTCGCACCAGATGAGGAACTCCCTGACATCGAAGCTTTAAGCCGGTTTTTGACGATGCTTGATACTGGGATGAACGTCAATCCTCGTCTGACAGTTGTAAGTTCTTGTGTCATTACCTTGTTGATCAGTTCTGATGTCCCCAGGAGTCGGAGCATGCCGCAGGTTCGTTTTATGAGACGAATGATATTCGACTATACGGCACATTCAAAGTACCACTGATCCATGGCTGGCTCGCGTCGCCTTCTAGCGAAGTACATACAGCGCTCACAAGGGTGGCGCAGTATCACGAGGATATCCAGTTGCTGCAATTTCGCAAGGAAGAGATTGAAGACCGTGTTTGCCGCGGAGGTTCGATCACACCAGAGGAAGAACAGCTGATGAATGACATCCACAGCATCCTGTATTTTGTCGATGTCGAGAATACGACTCAGCTAAGCGTGTTTGGATTGGATCACCTCACTGCACGTCTTGCGCCAGGCTCGTTTTCAATTCTTTTCCGCAACGATCATTTTTCCACGCTTTATAAGCACCCGAAGTCACATCGCCTCTTCACTCTTGTAACAGATGCTGGATATGCGAATCATGCCGAGATTGTCTGGGAGTCCCTGGTAGACGTCAATGGCTTTAATACGGAATTCTTCTCAGGGGATTTCCGTCCTGTGGGTCATGCACCGAGCGGATCGACCTCTAGAGGCCATACGGCAACCAGGAGTGATGCAAGTCGTCGTTCAGGTCAGCAACACCATGGATCACCTTCCCAGGAGCAGACTGATGCAGATTATGCCTATGCCCTTTCCCTCCAGTTCCAGGAGGAAGCCCAACGGGAGGAGAGCAACCAAACTTCGGACAACAACCAGCGGCGTGCCTCGGCCCCTCTCCAGACGACAGGCCGCGGTGTCCATAATCGCTCTTCAAGCAGTATCAGCGGTGGAAGCCGTTATGCACCCGCTGGACGCGGCCATGCCACGTCACGCAGTCAGGATAACCGGCCAAGCATACCTCGTCGGAATTATGCTGCAGCCGTTAACCGTCCTGTTGATGGTGCTGATGAAGCCCCTCCTCCTTCCTATGAGCAAGCTGCTAACGGCCCAGCATACGTGCCGCCCCCTGGAAGCCCCCACCACGAGATGTCCTCTTCCAGCCTGAACCTCGCTCCTTCATATCTTCCGGACCAGGACGTCAGAAGGACGCGGAGTCAGCTCGGTAGACGGCCACCTGGCGCAACCATTTCCACTGGAACCCCGGAGAGATCCAAGGACAAGAACAAGGACTGCATCGTTATGTAAAGCTGGTCGACCAGGAGATATCGAGATATCTGAGATCTGTAAGCGTCTACGCAGCAATCTTGTATCAGCCTGGTTCTCGCGTGCGGAGAAATATATCCTCCAGGCTTGCTCGAGCTCACTCCGGGCTCTTTTAATGACTGATTGAATTGACGATTGGATGACGTTACGCCTGTTGTAGCGGTTCATGTGCGCTCCTTTAATTGTATACTAGAGATACCACATATCATCTCGGACGAACTTTATATTTGTCTTTTTGCTTTTTGTTGCGGCAGATTCAACGAATACCAGCGAGAGTACAGGAATCAACTTGTTAAATAACGAAAATGCGTAAGAACGATAACATTAATTATATTCTGTTCATGTTTGCAAGCAAAGGAGTCAGTAGGGACTTAGTCTTGAAATTTCACCTCACACTCCAGCATCTGCATCTACTTTATTATCAGCTACTCCCTCCGTTTGCTTCGCCATGACAGTCAGGTCTTCCAGGCCTTCTTGCATTTTCCTAGCATATTCCTTCTCGGCCCGCCACGCCAAGCAGCTCTCGCTCGAGAACAGAACATCGAGTTGCTCGAGATGCCTGTTTGCCGTTTCTACGCAACAGTCCGTTAGTACGTGATATGGTATGCGGAAAGTATATAGGACAGGGCCGATGCAGCCAGCACTCACCAATATAAAATAGGTAGATCGGCACCAACATGGCCAGATTCACCAGCGCAAAGAGGATAAAGACCCAGAATCCAATGGCGTCGATGAGGTACGGGATGATCTCGTTGATGGTTCCGCCGGCGAGGGAGAACGCAACAGTGGCTAGGGCGGCGCCTTTGCTGCGACTTGCCAGGGGGAAGACTTCGGTTGGGTAGACCCAGCTTTGTGTCTGTTAGTATCATTGGGGTTCATAGGATATTTAGAGGAAGGGGCGGCTTGGAGAGATGATGAGGGGAAGGATACGTCCGACGTACCATGTTGTTAACCATGTGCTGCCGTAAATGAAAGTGTAAACGTATAGAATTGTCGCGACGCCCGCTCCGAACCTGCTCGCTTTGGCTGGATCGACAGTGGAGTTCGCGACTGTCTCGTGAGACAGTATCCCACCGATGATGAGGACGATACCCATGAGCGAACACCCGGTTAGCATCATTTTGCGCCGGCCAACGTGGTCGCAGAGATAGATGGACAGGGCCAACGCGGCGATATAGCCGAACCAATTCCCACCGGCGAGCAGGGCAGGTTTATCTCCTTTGAAACCGGATAGGGCGAACATGTTCGGGGCGTAGACGCTGATGAAGTCGATTCCGGTGCATTTCTGCATGATCTGCACGCCTGCGCCCAGGAGGACTCGGCGTCGAGTGTGCAGTTTGTCCTTTTTGAAGAGCATGCTGGAGAAACTGGCGGAGGTCGAGGAGGCTTCTGCGCGGATGGCCAGGAGGATCTCTTCCATCTCCTTGGTTATCTTTTCTGGGTCATTGTCCATTCGGCAGCGCTCGAGGACTTCTCGTGCGCCGGAGAGGTTGCCGGTCTTTGCGAGATATCTGGGCGATTCTGGGTAGAACGGGGCAGCCGCGATGATAAGGAGGAGGAATACCATCTGGAAGCCAAGGGGGAAACGCCATGCGAAGGATAGAGTGCGTGTTTTGACGCAGGCGAATTCCATCCAGTAGACACTGAGGTCGTTAGATTAGGTATCCTGGATCGAACGCACTCGTCAAGGAGATGGTACTTACATGGCAGACCCAACCATGGCGAGAGTAAACTGCACCGCAACAAAAGCGCCGCGAAGATGTGGATCGGCCAGTTCAGATGTCCAGACCGGGACAGTCGTGTTGAGATAGCCACAGCCAATGCCACTGATCACACGAGCGAAGGAGAGCCAGGTGATGTTCTGCGCAGATGCCAGCAGTGCAGCCCCCAGAATGCCCCAGATGCATCCGATCTGGATAGTCTTTAAACGGCCAATTGCATCTGCAGTATATCCGACCAGGAGAGCACCTGGAGCAGGAGTGTTAGCAATTGACACCCCAATGACAATGAACATGAAAACAAGCGCACATACCAATAGCAAATCCAGCAAACCACAAGCTCACCATTCCCCCGATGGCCGCAGCATCTCTATCAGTACCATTCGCAAAGCCCATGCGATGCTGATAGTCTGAATTGTTATTGACCTGGCTCATCACCGCGGTGTCGTATCCGAAGAAAGTTATAGCACAACCGGCAAATACGAAGATGGCATAGGACATCGATCTCCCTCTGAGTCGGAGACATCGTGAAGGCGAGTACCCTCCCGGGATATACTTGGCGAATGGAGCTTCCGCTGTTGATATGACACTATTAGCATGAGAAATGCTTCGTAGGTTATGATATGATAGACCAATATGTATAGATACGAATGCAGCACTTACGACGAAAGATGTCTTCTGTTGACTCCACCTGTGGAGGGTTTTCAAGGTGCTTGATATCCCCTTTGGATGTTTCGTCTTCCATGTTATCCGTCATTTTATTGAAGCTAATAGTAAGATGCCAAGTGCTTCGGTGGTCAACCCGCAAACAACGGTTTACCCCAGGGGATCCTCTCCAGAAGAACCTCCTGTACTACTACCTACGCAGATGTCCCAAGCTCGGACTATGGCCGAGGCGGTCTTCTCTCCGCATCCTCAAACGCGGGGGCCCCGGATATACCCCAGTCTTGTCCATACTGGGGGAATGCAGAAAGATCGACAGTTGATGTGGAGAGTTGAAACCGGATAGCTATGTTCTGTTCGGGAGTTCGGGTGAATTCCGACCGGGCGAGGAACTATACACTCACCAAGTCATGCGGCCCGATTTAGTATTCATTCATCGCAATGACAGTAATGTGAATTTTTTGAGATTCTATTAGATAAGTCTCAGGTTTACAATAGCCAGCTTAGGATTGGCAACCATCTAGATTACTGTGGCATCTTTCGTCGATACAAGCAGATGTCCGCAGAAGAAGAAAATATGAATGATAAAAGTGAAGACCCTTCGACGTAGTGAAAGTAGAAGGTATGTGATTTCAAGATATGAGCCCTTCCTCTAGCTAACTATGACTCGAAGAACCCAAAGGAATAAGACTTCTAACCGAGGCTTCTTCACAAGAGGCTACTTCAAAAACGCCTCTATTGCTCCCCAGCTTGTTCCTTTCCCCCGAAATGTCCTTGTAAGCCTATAGCCTGCTTTTCCTAAAAGATCCTTCCATTGCGTTTCTGTTCGTTCCGTGCCATGCAGCGTCATCATTGTTATATCTGACCACGCGCATTCTACGTCGGCACCCATTTCCGGTGGGATGAATTCAGAAATGACGACTCGTTGTTTGGCTTTGTCAGTTATACCAGCCGCAATATTCTGTAAAATCGCTACGCAAGTATCGTCGGACCAATCATGTAATACTCGACGTAGGTAGTAAATTAGAGCACCTTGAAACGCAATCAGGTCATCAGCAAAATCAAAATGTCTCACGGCTACGTGGAGAAGTGATGCATATGTGGATACTGGGATAATGATAACAGATGACATACCTTTTACTGGTTGAGGAGTGAAAAAGTCGTACACCTGCCTCTCAATTCCGGCGAGCTCTTTTTCGATATCGTCCAGAACTTCCTGCCGTTCCTGAAGAATGAAACGTCCTGGAACTGACCCGGTAAGTTCCTTAATCTGACTGATGGTGTGTCCCTTGCCACCGCCAATGTCGATGACCAACGGAGTCTGTTCTGTAGGTTTTAACTGACTAAGTGTTTCCTGGAAGGGGTATAGACCTGTCGACCATGACACAGCACTTGACTGGGCCTGCATGGCGTAGTTGAATGCTTGGAATCGGTCAGGGAATTGGCTGATGTATTCCCACATGGTTTTTCCTTCCGTCTGATGGACAAACGTGTAAGGGCAATTTCGGTCGTTTGTTGGGTTGATCCACCCGTTCGCTTGGAAGAATTCATAAAGGCGCAGCTCGGCAGGCTGATATTCATCAACACTGGCAGATAGATATATTAGCATTATCTTGAAAGAATCAAGAGGAAGGCCGTACATGAGTCTGAAAATTCCCCTTATTTCAGGCACGAGGTAGATTAGGGAGTATTCGGTGTGAGCATATTCTTCCTCCCCGACCTCTTTGAACGGTCCCCGAATTGTGGCCATTCTCATAAGGCGAACTAAATCTATTAGTATATCATCTTGAAATCCATAATCAATGATGTACCTAGCAATGTTTTATCTGCATTCAGTTTGCGGGCCAATTCATTGGCTGTCTGACTTGTGCCATCGTGTGGTAAAGCATCAAACACACCCATTTGCAAGAGAGCTCGCATAACGCCAGTGAGGGCCACCTTTGTTGATTAGCCACAGTACGTCTATGGCCAATAGACAAGCTTACATTCTCAAAATGGCAGTACACGGTATCCAGAGGACCCCTAATTGTATAAAGAAGCCAGTGAACTTCGCGGACGGTATCTGAAAAGGTTTCGTTTTGCATGCCTTGCTCCTCCCTTTTCAGGGTCATCTTGCCTGCATTGACAGTAGAAATCTCACAGTACTTCTGGACTAGAGAAGTGACATAGTTCAATTGGGCCCTAATTTCAGAATTCTGCTTCTCGACTGCTTCGAGAGACTTATGAGCCATGGTCGCGGTCGTAAGAACACGGGTTGCAATTAGAATAGAGAGCGAGATTCTATGGGGCAACGTGAATAAACGAAGGTTTGCAGTGGCGATGATTCACTGTCTGAGAGAACGAGATCAGAGCGGAAATGTGATGCTCTTATGTAGCTTGGTGTACTACGCCCTTGATACTTCGTAGACACCCTCCTGCGCCGCATTTGTACCCGTGCCCGTCTAGCAATCTTACTGGCGGTATGGCGTAGATCCACTAGTTAGACACTGATACTGTTCGGTCAGATCATAAGTACCGCCAACACGTCGGTTAGAGTTTACGGCCGTCTCCTTGGTTACATAGCTTACTGCTCGGTCAACTAAGCTCTGCTGGCCCGAGCACTCCTAAGTAAGCTAAGTAATAAAGGCAACCGCTAACTATTCGCAGAATATATCAAATCTTCGTATTTTCTTTGTAGAAGCCTTTTGGGTATAACTCTTCTTGGGTCATAGCATTGCTTTAAGTACATGGCATAGCTACTGATTTCAGGAAAAATGATAACTTGATCATTAAGGGCAAATGAAAATGAGACATACCAGGATAAAGGTGTAAGGATGTGTTAGACTGAGAGGCTGTCTGGGCTAGTAGGCTAAGACTAAGTTCTGTCAGGGGGAATAACAAGCGATCACACTGCCATATTTTTGGTCCATATACATGCAGTGGCTTAATTGTGAGGGGTTTAACTTCTAGTGAAACGGCTTATACAGACCTAGTCAATAACTACATGGAAAGCAACGCGTGTTGTGATCTAATCAATGCTGTTTTCCTTATTTTACCCCTATTTGAACAGATCTCTAGGGCCCTCTGTTCCTCTTTCGATCTATGGTATATCTCGATAAGCATCCTTGCAGGGCAGTCACTCGAGAAATCTCCGTATGTGCAGACAGCGTGAAATCTGAAAGAACTACGTATCTGGTTGACTCCGCATCTAATACATAATCACCTGGATCCGAATAAACCTTGGTTCTGTAAGGAGTAGTCTGTACAATTCAAGCAGTCCCAATTAACCGTAGACGACAAATTTTCAGACATCCATGTAGTACTTATGTGGTACCCACATGTCACATCATTAGGTTGGTATAGGTCACGTTACTCGGGTCTAATCTTCACGTCGGCAAAAACTAGTATGAATCGAAGTTTCCGATTTGCCAGGAAATACAGCTAGACTTTAATATGACAGCTACCAAAGTACAACGGGATGGCAAAGATTGTCTAAACTCAGTTTCGTCGTTGAATCTCTTACCCCGTTAGCTTGCCGATTAGTAGCATCTTAGATGCTCCTTATATAATGTTGTGTCATGGTAAAATATTGTCTATATTCTATCCTTCCAGGTACTTATATTTAATCTATTATTTCAATAATTTGGCTGCAACTATTGCTGTCCAGAAAGATGATTTTTGTCGAATCTAGTTCACAACAAAACCTGCAAATTGGTTGCTATGTGATATTCAGTATAGCGATGGTCATTGTTGGCCTAAGGTGAAAGCACATGCTTCTGGAAACTTTGTAACCAGATTAAACTGACTGATTTTCAACACATAGATTGTATGCCCGACAAGTTCTTGTCAAGAAAATAGGCGCCGATGACTTTCTAATCATAATCAGCGCAGTAAGTCAAATCACAACACTTGCTTTTATGGAAGCTAATAGAGGAATTTCGTACTACCATTTAGTTGGCCTCTATCGGAGTTATTGTCACAGTACCAAATATGTATCGACTGGGAATAGGTAGACATGCTGCAGACCTTACCATGCATGAGCTCCTATATAGCCGAAAAGTGAGATTCCTATCAGATCATCGTGTGAGCGATTCTGATGGAGATTGCAGTGGGCGTGGGTATCCCAAATCCTCTACTATCTGTCCCTTGGGTATTATACACTCTGTGCTTGCCGAGCTGCGGCGGTTGGTTGACGCTTGAACAGTTTCTCGAAAACCAGCATGATTGCTCTCTATCTCCGTCTGGCCTCGAATCTTACACATATCCGGTTCCTCTACGCATTCGGTGCGATAGTTTTGTGCCATGGAATTGCTGCTTTCATTGTATGTCTGCTTCACCAAGCAAATCAGCTCACGATTAGCTGACTGACCACAGGTAACCATCTTTATATGTACGCCAATCTCGGTTATGTGGAGCCCCACATTCCCGGCTGGCTGTATCGATATCTTGAGTTTTAATTACTTCAATGCGGCGTTTCACATCTTAACCGACATTCTTCTTGCAGTTTTGCCCATTCCGATTATAATAAAACTGCAAATGACCAGGGGGCGTAAGAGTAAGTTGCTTTCACTTCCCGTTCAAGATGATGCACCGTCGACAGAGTAATTGATATACGAGTGCACACGCAGTTGGATTGATGATTGCTTTCGGCATTGGTGCAATTACCATATGCATGACCATCGCCAGACAAGTGACGAATGCTATTTCCCTGGTCAAGACTGATTTTCCTTGGTAAGCACATATCTAAATACCATAGTGTAGTTGTAGCCGTCCTTACCTTCTGATAATAATAATTCTTATATCTAGGTACTGGTCCGCTGCTGAACTCTGCACTTGCCTTGAAGTCAACATGGGTCTTATCTGTGCTTCAGTTCCTGCGATGCGGTCTTTGTTCAAGATTTTGACCAGCGAGAGCAGTTACAGGAATGCACAGAGCTACGAACTGGACCACGGATCATTTAATAGACTAGAGGAGAATAAAGGGCAGGTCAGGTCAAATATTTTCAGCGGAGGAAGCCAAAGCAGCGACTTATCCAACGGAAGCAAAACAAATATTGTCCCGAAAACGAATGAGGATGTTGTGCAGACAACTGCATTCCGGATTACATATTCAAAAGCAACGTTATAACTATTAGGAGCACAGAAGCAAGACGAGGGGTATCTCATAATGATTTTGGCATTGAAGGAGTGCCATAGTTTCTGTTGGATTATCTACACCGTTGCAGAGGAGTATTTGAATAGCATGGTAGTAGCAGGATCGTATTGAGACTAATCGCTGAAGAACTTAGGAGCGCTATGTGGTGCGCTGAGGAGTTGCAAGGTGTGAGGTCACATAATACAGAGCCGCTCTCCCTGTGTTAGTCCCAACGGAGTTCTATATACAGTGTACACTTCACATAGAAATAGCTAATAAGGTACCTATAATTTGAGTAGCTAAGCAATTCGGTCTACTTTCGCGAGCCACATATTTATCTTATCTGCTTCCGTAATACTAAAGTTCGACAAAGATTTAATTCCGCCCGATACTCTATCCAATCTATAGAGCTTATATATCCTTATTCTTCCCCGAACCGCATCATTAACATTATCGAATGAATCCAACTCATCTGTACCCCGTGAGACGTACTCAGTACTTCGTAACCGCGGTCACGATCGGATAGCGGGCCGATAATGCCTGGTACTTTAGGTACCTAGGCCCGCGGGGTTGCGATGGTCCAAGTGCTTCCCACATCGGAGTTGACAATGACGGACAATGCAACGCAACGCTCATAGCTTTGGCCGGCAGATGCCGGAATAAACACTAGATACCACTGATACTGCTTCCACTACTACTTCAGGGGCTGTCTCCGAAATAAAATCGGCGATGCTCCTCCGGAGTTAGAAAAGGTAACTAAGTGGACCATGCGCTATGACCATCGGCGGGGAGTCAAGAGTCAGACCATGTGTGCTGAATTATTTCACCAGCGGGGTGCGGAGAAGAAAGAATTTATGAGATACAAACTCCGAGGTTTATTGTTCACGATTACTTTTTCAATTTACAACTCCGCTGGACATGAGCTGGACAGTCTGTCAGCAGCGTGTTATGATTTGTATCTCAAATGCTGCCACTTGATGGCAGTATAAGGTGCCCTCTTGAGTAGCTATCGTTCGGGTGAATTCCGACCGGGCGAGGAACTATACACTCACCAAGCCATGTGGCCCGATTTAGCATTCATTCATCGCGACGACAGTAAAGTCGATTTTTCGAGATTCTGTCGATAAGCCTCAGGTTTATGATAGCCGGCCTAGGATTAGTGACCATTTAGATCACTGCGACGTCTTTCGTCGACACGAGCAGACGTCCGCAGAAGACAAGAAAATATGAATCGATAAAGTAGATTTAACTCCAAAATAACCTCTCCTCTCCAAGCCTGTAGCCTAATATAACCGGGGGTATGTGTTCTAATGAAATCCAATGCTGTTCTTGCCAGGGCATGCATGTGGAAAAGTAAAAGAAAGCCAAAATCGACACGTCCAAAAAGTATATCTCACAAAACGAATGCCCAACACTTATTTATATACGTCACGCCATTCTCACAAAATCAAGTCCTATAAATCTTCACGACGCTGATGACATTCTTCCTGCAGATGGGGCAGGTGTCAACTTGGCGGGCACAAGTAACGCAGGCACAAACATGGCCGCAGTCGTAGAACAGGGCGTCCTGCTCTTCACCATAGCAGATCTGGCAGAGGTCCATTTCTTCGTCCGCAACCTCCCAGTAGCTGATACCCTTGCCGTGGCGCTTGCCATCGCGGTAACCGCCGACATATTTGTTACCGGTCTTGCGCTCCACGAAGGTGCCTTGGCCATGGCGCTGGTCCTCCAGCCAGTCGCCGGAGTATGTGTCACCCGACGGATATTCCATCGTGCCGCTCCCGTGGCGCTGGCCAAAAATGAAGTCACCGATATAGGTGGCACCGGAATCCGAGATATGCGTGCCCTTTCCATGGTAGTAACCCTTATTAAAGTCACCACTATAGTAATCCCCACTGAAACCGGCATCAACGGTCTTGGTGCCAGTGAAGGCGAGGGTTGGATGATTCCGGGACGAAGCCCACAAGTACTGCACCAGACGATCGGGATTCGTAAAGCAGCCAGCGGAACCAAGTTCGGAACGTCTGTTCTGGTGGTTAGTCTCTGTGTCAAAAAGGGCAAATCGATTCTTCAAGACATACTGGTCCTTGCTCAACCTGTCTCCTACAATGAAACATGTACCATCGTGGACAGGGGCCTCAAAGGTATCAGCTGGAGACATGGCAGAGACGGTCGTCCCATCAATGCGCTGCCAGACCAGGAAGTCTTTGTTGTCAGGCCATTGGAGATGCGTCCGGAGGGCAGATCTGATGTTGTCCTCTATCCGCGAGATATACGAGCCCACTGTGCGCAAGACCTGCTGCTTCACATCGAAGACCTGGATGAAGTAGTAGACGTGCGGCACTGGGAGGGCGGCGAGAGGTCGCACAGGCGTGGTATTTTCTGTGTGCTCTTGCTCTGCAGCACCTGGCGCTTGAAAGTCTTCCATGACCAGGTCGTCAGGCGGGAGGATATCGCCGTCTTCATGTTGCGAGGTCGCTGGCGGCGTCGGTTCGGCATCCATTTCTTGGATATCACCGGCAATAACGGCTGCGACAGCTTCGACATTGGCAGCCATAACCTCATCCATATTGACATCCGCCGTTTGCTCCTCTGAGCTTTGAGCGCCCTCTGCTGCCGGCTGCTCGGTTGGTCTAGCCGGTGCATCTTCATCTGCGGCTCTAGGCGTGCTGTTAGAATCCGGGGTGCGATCCTCAGTCGCTGGAGAGCGTTCCCTGTCATCAGATGACTCTGATCCCGCTCGTTCTTGGATAGTTTCTTCCGGCTTGTCCTCGCAGACACTGGGGACCGCGGGAGGATCAACTAGGCCAAAGAGCTTGGCATCATCTGTGACCCGTTAGTTCAGTTGCGAAGAGGTGGTGGGAGGCAAAAAAAAAGGGAGAAATTACCTTCGGAGAGAACGTGCATCCAGAGACGGGCCGTCTTGAGCAAGAAATAATCGTCGAGCTCGACGACACGGTTCAGCAGGACGGTGGGACCAAACAGTTCCTTGGTCTGCCCAACCTGCCAGAGACGGATTCTTTCAGTGGAAATCTTGTCGGTGTCGTTGGACTTCCAGAGGGCGATCCTCTTCCTCAGCTCAACGATTGAGGTCGTGTGCGGCACGGTCATGTACATCACCTGGTTGGTCGCCTTTGCTTGCGACATCAAGTCGTAGGAGTCGAAGAGACTGGGCAGCTGGTCATAGCGCGGTAACGAGTAGACCTCGATATTGATATCGACAGGTTTTTTGTCCTCGGTGTCCACGACGTAAGGATCCTGAGTGGTCTCGAAGTACTTCTTGACAGGTGCCGCGACCTCCCACGGCTCTGGCTTGCCCGTCAAAAATTCCTGCACGACATCCTTACGGACATACATGACGACCACGGCGACATCGTGGACGGCCTTGCCCTCCGTCTCCTTGGATTTTGTCGGGTCGAGGCCAATATGGGCCTCCAGGGCGGCCTTTCGAGTCAGACACTCGACGCGGTTGTCACTGCCGTCATCAAAGGCCAGCCATCTGGTGCCAGGACCGCCAGGACGGAGGATGCTGAAGAACTTGCCCGAGGTGCGCCTGCCTCGATGGATCACTAGTCCGTAGAGGTCATACTGCGGGCACTGGCCTTCCACCACATGAGCGGAGAGATCAAGGACCTCGTCCGGGTCGACACGGTCGTAGAGCAGCTTCCACTGCCGGGTCCTCTTATCGAACCGCTGCCGACCCAGCTCCACCTGCAACACAGCGGGCAGCGACCAGCGACCGGGCTTCTCGGAGAAGTATTTGTCCAATGCGCCTTTGACGGTTCTGGCCTGATCGGCAGGGACTCGAATCAGCGAATTGGCCTCTGACGGGAGCCTGTTGACTGCCGGGTCGACCGCGGGACTGTCAAAGAGACGGGCAAACTCCTTGCCCGCCTCTGATCCGGCCAGTTCTAGTTCCAGACTGCGACGCAACCGCTCCCAGAATTCCATCACGTCGCCCGAGTATTCGTGCAGGTTGCGCAGGGTGGCCGTCACGGCATCGGTGTGGACACATGGTGCCGACGACGACTGGGTCCGCATCAGCCAGAGGAATTTCTGTAGCGCTTCGCAGAGCGGCTTGGGCTTCTTGTCGACGTCTCGGAAATGTTCCAGGACATCGACACTCTGCAGCAGTTTCCGGAAGGGAGCAATGAAGAGCCAGGACGCCAACCCGGCGACTTCAGCACTGTGGTTGATGACCGAATCGCCCATTGGGCGATATCCCGTCAGGCTCAGGCTGTCCCAGACGGGCTCTGAGTCGCTGGAGTGCCACCAGAGCGACTGGGTTGGGTCATCAAAGACGCGGATGTAGGCATCAAAGGCCAGGGTATCATTGCGGAGCAGCGCCTGGCGTTGACCGCGTTGGCGTTGATGGATCTTGTCCCACGGGCCGTGGAAGTTGGTCCACCCCCAGTCCAGGTTGTGCTGGTTGAACTGGTGGCACGAGGACTGCATCCAACCTGTTCGCGGTTCCTCTGGATTGTAGAGGATGACACCGATCTGGGCGGACACGCGCCAGTCCCGCTTTGTGCTGGTCTCCTGCAGAGCGTCCCCTGTCACCGGGGCGTCCGAGGAGTCCGACTGAGGAACGGGATACCGGGACTTGTAGTCGTCGAACCAGGCGCTGGAATCGTCCTGACGGGGGAAGTTGATCTCAAACTCGGGTTTCTGCTCGCTGAGCACGGCATCAGGCGAGCCGCGGAGGACCTTGAACTCCGTCTCAGGTAGCTCCTTGTCGGGCTTGGGCATCTCGGGGGAGCATTCGATATAGATACTGAGGGCGCCAACACTGTTACCGCGGGGGAAGAACTTGATGGTCCACCAGTAGCCGCCGATATAGGCAGCAGGGGACCGCATAATCTTGGCCCGGTTGGGCTGGTCCTTGGTGCCCCGGACGCCCTTGAACTTCCAGGTCAAACGGGCCTTTTCGGCGGGGCGGAACTCGGGGTCGTCTACTTCGCGGTAGAAGGATTTCTCCCAGTAGTCATCTAGATGTGGTCAGCCGGGAACATCCATTTCTCGTGTCTGTCTGTGTCTCTTTTCTCGAGGTGGGAAGAGGACTGGATCACGTACATTCAAATGCGCTGTAGTCGCCATCGGCGGACTCGATATCCTTGAGCTCTGCCTCGTCGGGCAGCGAGTGGTCCTCCTCGATCTCGGCCCAGTAGGCGTGTTCGACCTCCTCTGCCGGGGCTGGTGGCCCGGGGGGAGTGGCATCGTCTGGGAGGGTCTGAGGAGCATCGGAGTCCGCTGGGGGGTCGCGGTCCGGGCTCTCGGTGGTCTGGGTGTGGGAGTCGTCGGTGGAGGTGTCCATGGCGTCCATGGAGGACATGCCCGTCTCAGGCCCGGCGGAGGCCTGGGCGCGGGAGACGTCTTCAGGCTCTGTGGGCGAGGCGACGGCGGAGATGTGAGGGACGGAGTGGTCGGGGGAGTCGACGCTGAGGGTGAGCACGGGCTGGTCACCCTGGGGAGGATCCATGGTGGTGGAGAGGGGAGGAAGGAAAGAAGGAAGACGGTCGAGCAGAATCCAGCAGAGAAGCCGACCAAACGCAGTATAATAAAACAATGCGTAGTCAACTAAACGAGGCTGGATGTGTCAGAGCAGGCAGCACGATGCAGCAGGCATCCAGCAGGCCGCGGAGAGACAGACAGCCCGCTATAGCTGCAGGCAATAATATAATGAGCACGCCAGGACCAAGCGAACGAAGGAAAGAAGCCAAGAAGAAAAAGGAAAGACCGGGGAGAGGAAAGGAAATGGATTTATCTATTTGGGGGAACTGGGTACTGGGAACTAGGAGCTGGGGAGAGACCGTTGAAAAGAACGTGGGCCTAGCTGGATAGTTAGGTGTGGAGGAGGGCAGGCGATAAGCAGCAGCAGCGGATCTTATCGCGGGCCTCGTGGAGCAGGAAGTGGAGGATGGAGGATGATTGGAAGTGCAGGCAGAAAGAAAGAAAGGAAACGATCAGAAAAAGACTGGAGAGAGAGAGAGAGAAGAAAAAGAAGAGGCGAGCAGCGGAGAGGGCGGAAAGTGAGGCGAATGCGGGCAGCCTCGCAGAACAGTTAACTGGGTAGGTAGGTAGGTAGGTAGGTAGGTACTCACTGTAGCAAGAGCAAGACTGAACTGATGCGGTGAGGAGCAGGATGGCCCACCAGGCACACCGCTGCAGCAGTCGAGGGAGAAACCGGCGGGGAGGATAGATAGATAGATAGTTATTTTCTCTGTCTGTATTTTCTTCTTTCTTTCTTTTATTTATTCTTCTTGTTCTCTTCTTCTCTTCTCTCTTCTCTTCTTCTTGTGTTTTTTTGAAATAAATGACTGTGACTGATGGTCCCCCTGAGCCGAGTCAGCCAATGAAATCCGTCCAGATGGCGGAGCTGACCTGTCACTGCAGATTTGATTCTGATGGTATTATTCCCCTCAATTCTCATCAATTAATTAAATAGACCAGAAAGTGAAGAGAGAAGAGAAGATGGTCAGCCAGTCATTCATCTCCCCTCTGTCCCTCCATTCTGGCTATCTATCTATCTATCTATCTATCCCGTTCGTTCTCTTCTGTTTCTTCTGTTTCTTCTGTTCCTCTTCTTCTGTTGATCGTCCGGTGGGTCCCTTATCGCGTCTTATCGCAGTGGAGCCCATTCATCTCTATCTTGTTTGGCTTTATGGTATTAGTTATTATTGTCGCCTCGGTCTTCCTCGTGGCAAACAATACCAACAAATTTATTCCACACAAGCATCTTCATTGCTCTGTTATTCCCAACGTTTCTGGCCTGCGTTGCCCGCCACTCCGATCGGCATCCCAGGTGGCAACCCGCATCCCTGGCCTCCCGATCCTCGCTCCGATCGGCATCGTCCGTGTCAATATGTATGGAGTCTTAGTAGTAGACTACCAGGATATGTCCAGACTGCCGTGTCAATATGTCCACTGCCGCTGCACCGACAATCCCGCCCCGCCACGCTGTGAAAATATCCCTACAATTAACATAAGAACCCTGCACGGCGGGGAGCTCGGGAGGCTAGAGCCAAACACCCAGTGGAGTCACGGCAGTGCGAGGTCCACGTAGAACCTCTGCTCATTTGGCCATTCTCTTCGTTCTTTTTTCGGGCCCCGATGACTCGAGGCCTGGGCTGCTCTGCCCACCATGACCAGATCATTCGTAGATGCACCTGCAAGGACTGCTTCCAGACTCAATGCTTCGTGCGTTCCGGGCTGCTGCCCTCCGCTCGCGCAAATGTCGCCGCGACAATCAGAGGAAAGGCCAAGGTGGCTTCCGCGTAGACCTGATCGAGACACAGACCCATCAGTACAGGCAGACGGACAGTAAAAAAAATCACACAAACATCCCACACTCACCTTGACACTGTCCGCATTGGCCTTGATCTTCCCCCAGCTGACGGCCTCGTCCGGGCGCGCCCCCGCGTCGCTGCCGTCAAACTCCTGCGCCGTGTTGATATACACCGCGCTCTCCGCCCCGTTCCGCATCAGGCACGCGTTGGCAATGTGATGCTTCACCACTCCGCCGCCCAGGATGATCATGCCCGCCCGCTTCGCCCGCACCGCCATCGTGTTGATCCGCCGCACGTCTTCCACAATGTCCACCCGCAGCTGCTGCGGCGACGACCGGAACGTGTGGAAGTAGAGCATGTCGCCCAGCGATCCGTCCGTCAGCGCCGGACAGAAGATCGGGATGTCGTTGCGCGCCGCCCAGTACAGCACGGACTCCTCGTTCGCGATCTCCAGCCCCAGCCGCCGCGTGATCTTGCTGGGCGTCCAGTGCAGCTCGTCCTCCTCGTTGCCCGTCTCCTGCGCCTTCTTCTTGGCCGCCTCCTGCTCCGCCAGCATGGTGTCGAGGATGGGCACCAGCCAGTCCTCGAAGCTGCAGTAGTTGCTGTTGGGCACCAGCAGGTTGCCAATGCGGTTCAAGCCCTTGGCCCGCAGACCAGCCCCCGGGGTCGCGAATGAGCCCAGGTAGGTAGGTGCCAAACACTTGATCAGGTCTTCCTCCACCCCTCCGGCGGTCGTGACGATGGCGGACACATGGCGATGCTGCACGAGGTAGCGGAGAGTCTCTCGCAGGCCGGACGAGATCAGATTGGACGTGTAACCGAGGAAGATGGTTGTGCGATCCCCCGTCTCGGGATCCCGGTAGGCACGCTGTTGTTTCCCCGTCAGTTTCATGCCCTCTGCGGCGAGTAATTTGGTAGATTTCGTTGACGGTCTGACGTACCATGTCATTGATAATGCGGACGGCGTCCCCAATGGCACTGGCCTGGAAGCCCATGCTGCCCATGTGGTCGACCAGCTCGGCCACGGTGATATCACGGCCCTGGGTGCGGTTGAAGTCCACCCCGCGGACCTGACGCACGCCCTCGGGCACGGGCTCCGACGCGACCAGGACGGCCTGCGTCACGGAGGCGGGAGGTGCAGGGCCGGCAGTAGACGTCTGTTCCGTAGTCATGATGAATCGGGAGAATGGTGTAGGGGGAGTGGGAGGAGGAAGAGGAGGAGGAGGGGTGTTGGTGGGATATCACCTTTTTTTCTTTGCATCATCGGAGATTTTCCCGCAGTGGGTTGATGCCTGAGGCGCGTAGACTAGTTCCCCGCCTTTCAAACAAAGGCGGGCTCGCAGCTGTCTCGCACATATAATGCTGTGTCATGTAGGATATTTATGGAATATTGAACATATCAGTCCTCTATCTCCAATATAAACCTTATTCATGAGACCTGTCGCGTTATGTCCTGGTGGAGATTTAACCCGGGGTGGAACATATAAAATTGCGAATCAGGGGAAAAACCAAGCAGGGAAGAGCTTCGTGCGAATCGATTCAGTCTCTAGATCAACTGTCAAGGAATCTAATGGTTATTCCAACGTATGTCTCAGGATATACTGCTATCGGACACCTACATGATCGATGCCTGAGGAATACAAACGTCCTAACACTCCATGAGTTCCTGGTATTTCAATCCTCCTCTATCTACCATACTAATAATAATCCTCTAACGAGGAGACTAAGACCAATTAATATGCACTAAACAACCAACTAACCAACAAACTTCCAGTCCGGCCCAACGCCAAAACCGCCCAGCACGAGCCAGAGCCGACTCCAACGCCAGATCGACCCCGATCTGCCCCATCGTCGTGTCCAGCCAGGGTCTCCCTTTCGCTTCTTGGGCTTCAACCTGGAGACTGCCGTGGCCTTAACCTAGACAACACCGCAGCTGTTCTTTAACAGGTTAGATATAAGTATTCTGAGATTACAAGTGACTGGCTCTCTGACAGCAGTATCCCCCAGAAAGCTCATCTTCCATTCTGTGCTCGCTCAAATGGGTAGCAGATCGGTTAGACCTGTTTGATATGCTGGCGTAGGGGCTCTATTGCCTTTGTGAGCGTATTCTAGCTGAGAGAATAACATCTGCTAGTTATATAGATACTACTACTACTACTACTACTACTACTACTACTACTACTACTACTACTACTACTACTACTACTACTACTACTACTACGTACATAGATTCACATAGATGCACATTTGCATACGGATCCATCTCCCACTTGCATGCTGTAAACAATAATAATAATCCATCCACGGAGAACACTCGGATCTGGAGGTGCTCTCACGTGATGCTCCAGACTGCCTGTTGAATTATTGCTTTTTGGTTAGACTGGACATCGTCTCTCTCTCGTCTCTCCCTCTAACTTGCCCTTCGATCTGTCCGTCACTCCCCTGGTCTTTCCACCTCCACAACCTCGAATAATGATATTTATTCCCCGACGGTTAGACGATTAGCCAACTAACCTACTGACTCGCTCTCTCGTTCGATTCTCGACTCCCGTCACGTGTGGCTCCGCTGCCCGCCCCGACGGATCTTTCAACGCTCCACTCGCTTTTGAGCTTCTGTATCCTATCCTCGACTCGACTCGACTCGACTTGACTCGAGCCTTCACTACTGTCCGAGCATGCGCTGGTGATGTCGTCGCGTTTCCCCCCGTCCTCTGGGTTCAATCCCCGCGACCGCTCACCCCAGCGCTTCGGAGACCGTCGTTCGTCCGCCCATGTGCCTTCCGGCCCTCGAGGCGATGATGCCAACTCCATCCCCCTAGGCAGAGAACCGCCCCGTGGCCCCAAGGCCCTGATCGACTCCTCCAGAGGCGGCTTTGGCGGCCGGGGGAGAGGCTATCCTCCTCGCGCCGACTTTAGAGACCGTGATCGCGATCGGGACCGGGACTTTCGAGATCGCGATGGTCGAGATGGGCCCCCCTTCCGACGAGATATCGACCGTGACTGGGGCCGACGAGACCGCGACTTCGATTCCCGCGACAGCCGGATCGGATTCGGACGCGGTCGTTCACGGTCACCCGCCAGAGACTTTCGCGATCTGCGAGATCTCCCCGGACGGGAGCTCGATATCCCCCGCCTCCGCCGCAACTCTCGCGATAGTCTAGTTTCAACCTCCTCGAATGCCCCGGATGGCCCTGGTGCAGGCATTGGTCATCACCCCCGGAATGGGCCCCCTGGTCGGGCCCGAGGCCGTGGCGACTGGGACGGTGGACGCGGCCGTGGACGCGGTCCCTACATCGATGACCGCGACAGCTTCAGACGTCGCAGTCGCTCCCGGGAGGGCCGATGGGAACGAGACATCCCGCCGCGCGATCGAGATCGCGACCGTCCCCTCGACCGAGAACGGCCGATAGAGCGAGAGCGCCCCTTGGAGAGGGAACGTCCCTTGGAGAGAGAGCGTCCACTGATCGATCGAGAGCGAGAGCGAGACCGCGACATCAGGGAGCGCGAACGCCTCGTCGACCGGGAACGAGACCGTGACCGTGATAGAGATCGCGATCGAGACCGCGACTTCGATCGCCGTGACCGTTTCGACAGACGTGACGATGACAGACGACTGGAACGGGACGACCGAGAGCGACCATCCGATTTTCCCAAGAGGGAACGCCCGCCGAGCAGGAACGAAAGTCGCATTCACAGTGGTTCTACAGCTACTTCACAGTCGAACACGACGCCTGCTGCAGTCGTCCCCCCGCCGCCAAACACGGACAGAATCACTGACCCCCCTATCAAAGACCCAGTGCGAAAGCCGTCAGTGTCTGTAGGACCACCCCCTCGAGATGTTCGTCGCGATTCAGACCGATCGGACTTTACTCCTTCTCGACCGGAGCCTGCCAAAGAATTGCCGGTTCCCAAACGGTCTCCGCCTCCGTCTGCTCCCCAGGTGCCAGCATTCGGATCTGTTGCAGTGCCATCCCAAGCTCCTGTAGCGGAGAAGACGTCCCAGGCCCCATTACCGCAGACTACGCCCCCGTCCTCGAAGCCCGACAAGTTTCGAAATGAACCTTCTCCTGCGGCGGGGATCCAGCCTCCCACGGGACCCAAGGCTGAACGAGCTGAGTCCCAGCATCATCCGGACTTTCGTGCCCGGCGTGAAGACATTCCGACTCGCCCCGCCAAACCCCCTGTCTTGTCTTCCAAAGCAGGCCCTGATATCTCTCCACCGACTGCGCCTGCTGCCATGGCCGCCAGAGAACCCGCTGGTCATGCAGAACCGGCACCGACCGGGAGACCAGGGTCATCACCAGCCTCCCAGGGATTTGGAAAGGGCCCACCATCCGCTGGACGTGCCGCCTCTCCAGGGCCCTTAACATCTCCTCGTATGCCATTCTCCAGTGTTCCCACCGGGCCCCGTGCGTTGCAACGACCCGCGGTTCCCAGAGGGCCACCCAAGGCCAGCAAGCAATGGGTACGACCGGGCTACACTAGAGCGCCCTCCGTTGGAAACACTGTGCCTTCACAGCCGAGGCGGGATTCCCTCGAAGATGGCCATCGCGCAGGTCCGGCGAGCGAGGAGTCTAGACCAGAGCGACGTTCTCCAGAGGTCGTGGAGAGACCGCCTCCGAGTACGGATCAACCTGTGAAGACGGAGACCGAAGAATCACCGTTGCCAGCCGAGTCGCCTAAAGAAGCCGCGAAAGTGACAGAGGTTGATTCCACGCAGAGAGAAAAGGAACTACCGAAGGAGCAGGAGGCAGAGAGAGCAGACGTGGGAGATATTGTTGCAGACGCAGAGAAGGCCCCGGCGGCTGAAGAACAGGAGACACCATTGATACCGGACTTTACCCGATCAAGCGACGAAGATGAAGACGAAAACGTTTTCACCGAGGAATATTTGAATGAAAGGAAGGCGATTTTTGAGAAGGACATGCGGGCTTTGCAGGCGGAGATGCCTCCGCCGCCTCTGGAAGATCCTATCGTCGTCGAGCTCTTACTCAAGATTCAGTTGCTTGGAATGATCGCGGACGGTCCTATTCCGGGGGAGTTGGAGGAACCCGCCATGGCCATGGATGTTGACAAGGTTGCTGAACAGCCTGCTATCGTTCCTTACAAAGAAGAGAATGATGTCGAGGAGAAATTACCGGCTGAGGAGCATACGACGCACGCGGCCGGTGGTCTCGATAAGATTTCGATCGCAAGTCTACCTTTCTTAAATTCAGGACCACCAACACCTCTCTCGGATCTGGACGTATTCCAGGAGAATATCAAGGCCCATGAGCGTTTCAAAGAGACCCTCCGAGCCGAGCTGGCGAAGCAGAAGAAGCAGACAGCCATTAAGAACGCAGAGTTGCGAGAGGAATACGTCGCACACTATAAGCCATGGAGATTGGATGTCTACGAACTCGATCGCCAGCAGAAGAAGAAGGCCCTGACCCCTGGCACTACAACACCTCCTGAGATCATGGCTGTCCCTGAAGGAAGACGCCACAAGGGGAACAGCGAGCTTGATTTCCAGAACGCTCTCAAAGCCTCGGCTATCTCTGCGCAGCAGGAGCTGGAACGGCGGCGAGAGATGGAAGCCACCGCCAAACCGGATCTGGCGCGCGAGGCTGAAATCCCCAACATGCTGGAACCCCACGAGAAGAAGGCTAGCGTCTATCAAGATACGAACAACATTGTGGACCCAGCGGATGCTTTCGAGGTCTTCAAGTTCTATCCCCCGCCGGACGATTTCACTCCTGAAGAGCACAAGGCTTTTACGGATGCTTTCATGGCCTATCCCAAGAAATGGGGCAAGATTGCGGAGGAGCTGCCGGGCAGAGACTTCCAGCAATGTATCATGCACTACTATCTCACCAAGGAAGAAATCAAATACAAGGCCAAGTTGAACAAGCGCTGGACGCGGAGGGGCCGTGCGAGGAGATCCACGCGGAATCCCAAGTCGAACGCGCTCATGGCCGACCTGGGCGTTGTGAAACCGGAGGATGGGGAGGAGGAAACCCCTGCCGTGACGGACACTGGACGCCCACGACGAGCCGCTGCTCCAACCTTCGGAGAATCCTCCGCCGATAATGACCATGGCTCTGGACGGCGCGGCCATGCAAAGGATGGCGATACGGAAAAGCCCACGAGGCGAGGGGGTCGTACCGGGCCCGGCTCTCGAGGCGGTCGTCGAGGCAAGGCGGCGCAGCAGCAGCAGCATCAACAGCTGGAGAAACAGCAGCAGGACAAGCCTGAAAAGCAACCATCTGTGCCTTCTCCCTCTGTCGCGCCCATCCAACCGCTCGTTGTCGCTCAAGCTGCCCCCGTTCCTAAACCCGAGCTGGAGAGTTCGACCGACGGTGCGGGCGAGCTCGCCGCTCTGCGCGCTAAGGACCAACATATCGCCGAGATCAAGTCTTCGAGGGCGAGAGGGAAGGATGGTATGCATGTGGTGGACACGATCGAGCCGGAATCTGTGATGACGACCAAGGCAGCGCCCGACATGGGGTATGGATCGCTGCAACCTACCAGTTACTGGTCCGTGCCGGAACAGCGGGACTTTCCCGTGCTTCTCGCACACTTTGGCAAGGACTTTGAGGGCATCTCGAACTTCATGAAAACGAAGACGACGATCATGGTAAGCAGTCGGCCTGATGGGTGGATCTCTTTTTTCGTAGCTAACAGCCGTCCAGGTCAAAAACTATTTCCAGCGCAAAGTCGATTCCGGCCACAAGGAGTTCGAAGAAATTGTCCACATCGCGGAGGGGAAGAAACTGCGAGGCGAGCCCACTGGGCCTCTGCCTGTGCCCAGCGTGGCCCCCAAGAGGCGGTATGAAGCTACGCCGTCGGCTGTTGCTCCCCGCCCGCTGGCACCGCACACGGAGGTCCTCGAGCCAGAGGAGAGTCGCTTCGCATCAAAAGGAAAACCCATCGCTCCGACCTTGGTGTCGCCGCAACCACCTCCAGTCCATGTTCGAGCTCCTGCAGAGAAGGACCGCAATATTGTCCGATATCCTCCTCTAGCCCAGGCAGCCAGCGGTCCTGTTGCATCCCCACTGCTCGCCGAGGAGCCCCCGAGGGCGATCCGACCTCATGCTACACCAACACCACGGCCACAGCAAGGGCCCCGCGTGGGATATTTCTCTGACGAGCGCAGAGACCCCCGTGCTGCCGTCGTCGGGGCCCCGCCTCGGCCGATGGAGATACAGGCTCCCCAGCGAGTGACTTCAGTACCACCCCAAGAAATGGCCCGGATAGAGCCTTTGCACACGCCGAATCTGCGGCAGCGAACCATCCCTCCATCGGAAACTCATGCCTCGCCACTGCTGCCGCCGCAGACTAGTCTCCCTCCTGCTCAAACGGCCTATATGCAGGTCCCTCCAGTATCCCAGGGAGGTTCGCATTCCCGTCATACAAGTTTGACCACCGCGCCTAGTTCTCCAGCGCAGCCATTCCAGAGAAACGAGCCGGACGTCTCCCCCGTTCGTCGGGATTCCTTTGCCCAAAGGCCGTATTACCCGATCCACGGACAGTATGGTGGTCCTCCTCATCCTCCTCCCATTCTGTCACCGCCCAGGGAAGCTCCTCGACCGAGCTCGACTCCTGCACAGGCTGCTGAGCCTCCCCGTCAAGTTCCCGCGAAGCGTTCCAATATCATGAATATTCTGAACGACGAGCCGGAAGAACCCCAGCCACGAAAGCGTTTTGCTAGTGATCAGGCAGCCAGCGCACCCAGCTACGCTGTGTCTTCACCGCGGCCAACCTATATGCCACAGCCGAATGTACAAGCTCGACACGAGGAAGCACCCATGCCGAGCATGCAAGCGAAGACGCCCTACCTTTCGGCTAGTCAACACCAGCCAGTTTCGCAGCAACCGCAATTACAGTCACGGTCATACTCGGACTACCAAGGATATTCATCGATACCAAGTGCCGGACCCGCGAATAATGAATGGATGGCGAGGTTTGACCCCAGAAATCAACAACAGCAGCAGCAGGCCGATTCGCCAGCATCGCGTGCTTCGGTAGCATCCGCGCCTCAATCAGCGTTTGCATCCTATCCATCCGCTTCTCAACCTGTTTCCAGCCTGTCAAACGTGTCTCAGGCCCCTGTTCCCGCTCCTCCGACTCCATCGCAGCGTCACGCCCACCACCCTGTGTTCCCTGCCCCGGTGGCCCCCCATCCTCAGAGTGCGGCAGCTTCGAGTATTCTATCTTCATCGCGCGACTTGCCGCCTCAGACTCACGCTTACCGTCAATCGATCAGTTCGCCCACCCCACGGAATGCTGTCATATCCGGCTATGGTAACCGCCAAGGACCACCTACACCTGTGCAGTCACCGATGAATATCCCACCGCGTCAATCCTCTGGCCCCTATGCGCCCTCTCCTCAGCCAACTGCGCACCAGATGGGACACCAGCCACAGCATGGCCCCGGAAGTCATCAGACATATCAGCAGCACGTCCAGGCCATGGTGAGTGGAGCGCACCAGCAAGCACCTCCTCAAGGTCAACGATCGGTTGTGGGCTTGGGCACTCCTGGAATGTCGCAGTACGGCAGTAGCACGCCGCCGGTGTCGACACAGCCGCTCACAACGAATCTCCCTGGACCGCAGTCCTTGGGTGGCAGACGGCCATATACTCCGCCCGCAGCCATGCATCCTGCTCCAACACCATCACTAGGGGGCCTTGCGTATCCCGGTGGCGGACCTTCAGGTCCTGGTTCTCTGCATCACCTCCCGCCGCGCCATGCTGCTGAACCGGGTGGGCCTCAACCTCCGGGTCATCACCGCGCGTATAGCCGAGGATCGAACCCTGGCTCGCTTCCTGGGCAAAGATAAGATTATTTTCTTTATTGACTGTTTTAGCCCGAAGTCTTACCCGACGCCAATCTCGTTTAATAGGAACTTAGGCCTCAGCCTTACATATTGGAGGTATTGCTTTGATTTTGTCAGCGGCAGGCCGTCATCTTACAAGTTTTCCTTTCCAGACTTACATACCATACTTAGCCTTTGGTTTACTGTACAAAATGTTCGAGTAATGCATCTGCTCCCTTTTTCTATGTACTCTAGAGTCACCCTTGAGCCTCTTACGTCTTCTTTTCTCTTTTGTCGTCCATGCTAGTGCGTCAGTCGCGAAATCTAATGATAAATGTGGAATGGCCTTAATTTCTCTCCTTCTATCCTATATAACTAGACCACTGTCTGTCGCTTTCGAGTGTCTTCGAGGTAATATAAAGAATACTCTGTCATTTGACGTCGTTACACCCTAACCTATTAGTCTCTGCTTATCGAAGCATTCTCTGCACAAAGCCAGTGATATATCGTTCCAGGAATTGCAGACTTCTTTGGCCGATCTACAGCTGTTCCTTACTAGCAGTGACTATCTGAGCATTGCGACTTTCCTTTAGAAGCATCTCCTGGGATGACCCTTTACCTTTATGGTCGATATAACTACCGCTAGAGAGAAGATAAACACAGTTCAATGTAGCTTGCCAAGCAGTGAACATATATGTCTATCCACGACATAAATATTACGCAACAGCTACATATAAGGCACTAAACATAAGAACAAGGTAACCATGTATGATATTTACATGTATTATCATATTCGAACTCTTAAAAAATCTTTATCGCATAGTCGTGATATCATGTCAACTGATCGACCATAGGTACTAAATATATAGCAAGAGAAGCGAGGCCCTATCCTACATGAGGATATGGGAATATGTCCCAGTCAATAGGATTCCTTAGGCTTTGCCAGACTTCTTCTCGAGCTCCAGGAACGATCTCGCAGCATCGGTGATGGTCTCGTCCAACTGGCGGAACTTGATGCCTAGCACCTTCTGCGCCTTGGAAGAGTCGACCTTGTACAGCTCGACACCGCCGAAGCCGGATCCAGGCTTACCGATCGGAACGCGATCCCTGACCTCTGGAACCTTCTCGCGGAGGATGTCACACATCATTTGATAACTGAAGTTGCCGCTGCAGAGGAAGAAGCGCTGGTTGCTCGCCTCAGGGACCTCGTACGCTCGCAGATGAGCCAGGGCAACGTCGCGCACGTCGACCCAAGACCACAAGGAGTTTGGTGGTATCTCATCCGTGGGCTTCTTGCCAGGCGCCATCAGCTGGTAGACATCAGCGGACGACGTGTTCAGCTTAGAGATATCCGACGTCGCGTTGATGTTAGGTCCGTAGACCATAGGCGGGCAGAGGGTAACCAGATCGAAGTTGGGCTTCTCGTTCTTGATAAAGTCCCAGGCAGAGCGCTCTGCTAGGGTCTTAGCCGCGCAGTATGCTGCAACACCGGGCGTCTCCTTCTTTGCGGCTTGCTCGTATGTCATCGGGTTCCAGTCGGCTTCCGTGTATGTGTGCTCCGGCCAGTTGCCCTTGGACAGATCGATCATGGCGGCGAAGGAGGAAATGAGGACAACGCGATTGACCTGAGGAGCGTACTTCTTGGTCGCGTTGAGGATGTTGACGGTGCCCTCGATGGCAGGACGAAGGAGGTCGCGCTCGTTGTCTTCGACTTGCATAAGGAATGGGGTAGCCGTGTGGATAACACCGTCAACGCCCTTGACGGCCTCGTTAAAAGCGTTGGGCTCAGCCATATCAGGCACGATGGCGAAGCTCAGCTTGTCGGCATACTTGGCATAGGTCTGACGAACCTTCTCGGCCGTCGCTTCAGATCGTACTGTTCCCTTAACGGCGTAACCGGCATCGAGGAAAGCTTGCACAACGTGGGCTGCAACAAAGCCGGAGGCTCCGGTAACGAGGACGGTTTTCGAGGCGGACATGGTGACTGATATAGTATATTTCTCTGGATCGACCAGGAGATGCTGAAGAACAGCCAGGGATGATTCCTGTCTCCTTTATAATCGACGAAGAACTGCCATCGTGGACAGCGATCCACTTCTTCCGCAAACAGAATGCTCCACCATCGACCTTGAATCCGTTTCTAGTGCTCCAATCGAACGTCCTTGAAACACAAGTTAAGCATGTTTTTTTTCTCTTCTATCCCCGAAGTGGCGATCACCGAGTGACGTTAGTTCCCGGCCCGGTGGGTTCTCGCACGGACCGAGCCTTCAATGGTCCAACGGGAATCTTCAACCGTTTTTTTTCTTCATCTTGTCAATTTAAGAAGGCTCCGGGCTTGCCGCATCATGGCCGGCCCGACACAGCTTCATAACAGCGGTGGGCTGGTCTGCTGGGCAAAAATCCAGTATGGTAAATGAGGAAAAGCATTGATATCATGAGCTCAGATAACCGTAATCATCCTTTATCGGAATCGGTAAGGAGGATAAAGATGAGATGCCGACTCTTAGTAATCCCGCAGTAATGTTCCAGAAATCGGGCAAATTATCCCACCGAGCTTTAGCTAAGCGCCGGTCGACTGTCAAGTGTTGCCGGCGTCTCAAGATTAGCTACCAGCCCAGTCCAGCCAGGAGACCAAGAGAATATCCACAGGTGGAATGTCCTGGATACTGTCCCACGTGTCACCTTCCGAACTGTGTTTCAAATAGCGGTCAGATAAACACACCGATTACCCTCCAGGGTGTTCATACTTAGGCCTTTTTTGGCTTTCTTGCATCGGAAGTGCACATCTGCACGATGCAAGGTCCATCTGTATACGGAGTAGCGTGGATCGTATAACTATATCGGGAACTCCGCCCAGCCCAAAAGAGAAAGTCTCCGAGATAGTACTAAGGAGCAATGGAGGGTTTGTCTGGTGTCGCATCTGTTCGTAGTACATATATCCTATATGAGTATTCCGCATGCTACACGCTGTTGTGCAAGAACAGTTGCGGGATCAAGCTCCAAATGCGTAGCTTCCTAGCATCGCATAGATAGACCACGGAGAAGTATCCGGTGCTTGTTGGAGAACATCTGCAACCATCCCTGCATTACGGATACCAAAGTGACTTCCCATATGCCGCAGTTGTCTGATCACCCAAGGTCGGATATTGGCTGGAGAATGTTTTGAAGATGCGCAGACATAGAGAGGGAAAATAAGAGTGTAGCAATCCAAGTTATCCGCTGGAGAGTGAGCATGATTGTCTGATCCGTAAGTGCTGCTGGCGGTTTGTTGCTGAACATCGTAAGAATGAAATATTGGGTTTGAGCAATCAACGTACTGTGGTACAGAAGCGCAAATCTCGTCTGCCAAAGTTCGGATATTATCCCTTGCCAATGATACCTGGGATTCAGAGACAGGTACCGTGAGAAGATTGGTAGAGTCTCCGCTATAGTACTGGAGGATAGTTTCGCTGAGAATGATCCTCATTGATCGAAGTACATTGCATGTTTGAGTGATATGTCTGTCGGGGTAAGAATCATAACGCCGATTGTAGGCTCTTTCCGATTCCCGCTCCAGAATTGTGCTCCTATATTGCCAGGGAGGTGGTCTGTTGACGTAAATTTCCTGCAGCTTCTCGTCGAGATCTAGGGCAACTCTGAGGCATTCATCGGGCGAAAAGTGGCCCTGTAGAACAGAGTGTCGGAAATTGGCATAGTGTACCATCACATCTGATAGCTGCCACTTTGGATCAATTTCGTAGATATAACCGCTAATGTGTGCTCGAAGTACACACAACTCGTGAGGCACTGGTAATTCGCTTGCGACGCAACTGATGAGAAGGTTTGTGGTGAGCCGCATCAGCAGCCGAACTGAAGGCCGGCCCTGGAACTCCTCCAGACTGCGCAGTCTAACAAGAGCAAGGGCACCATTTACATGACTAGTCCACGAGACACCAGAACGTATCTCGTCTGTGATCTTTTCGAAGATGTCCAACAGAAGGGATGTCAACAGTGTGGTGTCTTTCCCTATCTGTTCTGGTGATTGGAGAGTCTTCTTGAGCATGCTTAGAGCCGAGACGTATCTCTGTCTCGCAAGCGTCAATGCTGCATCAGAGGAAAATTGATGAGAGAGATATGCCAGACCAACAGCATATATGCAGACGTTGAGATGTTCTGGTGTCCGGCTCTCATCAGTGTACGGTTTAAGAAAATCCCACGTCTTTGATGTTCCCGTGACATAATGAGCGAAGAAGACATCGCGTGCTCTCCATTCAAGTGATACCGGAAAGGAATACGGCTCCAGGTTTTGTGTTGCTTTCGGGAGGAACCTTCTCTTGACGACCTGCGTCTGGTCTCTTACGCGAAGTTGATGTATATCCCGGTAACCGGTGCAGACCGCATGTGCTCTGAGGCATTGCTGGCATGAACCCGGTCGGAGGTCACACTATGATTGTCAATAACTACCATCCAGAATTGATTACATGCTTACTTTCAACCTGCGATCTCTGCAACGCTGACAGGCTTTAGATGGCTTGCCGCAATATACCATTACGGCTTGTCGGATTCCCTTTTCGGTGGAACAATATGGATGATAAGTTCGAATGCAGCCAATCCCCAAGGGGCATCTGTTACGGAAATTCACTTTCTGAGTTCATATGCGCCGATCCTATCTCTACAGGGAAGACGAAGGAAGACAACAGAAGGAATAATAATACAGCGGATGCATTGGAAGGATGTGGCGATAGATACGAATTATCGATCGGTCACGCTATACCATTTATGGTATACTTTTCGACGCTAAACGATTGTGGAATATCATAGTAGCCAGAATCAACGACATTTTATCAGGATGCTCAATGAACAATCTCTCTCCACCCTGAGAAGCATACGGAAACCGACATTAGGTACTATTTATGGCTTTATTAATGGAATTAACCATGAAATTCTGGGAGAAAACGTTTCATGGCCTGCCCTTGGCTACGATAGCAAAGGCCCGGCATATTGATTTGGCTTACGGGAGTTGACAGCAGAACGTAATGATCCCATAGGAATTTGCCGTTGATGCAGCACGGATTTGATGACTTTGGATGACTCTGGCGCAGAATACGTAAACACTTTACAATTTGCTCCAGCTTCTCGTACTGCCAGTCCAGCTCAATAATACCTACATCGAACATGAAAAAAGGCCTGTCCTCTCCAGTTTCACATGATCGTATATTCTTCAGTTGGACAGTAAACAACATCTGGTACCATGGAGTTTCCATACAAACATGTTCTCACGGTCGGGTCTACCTCCGGCATCGGTAAGGCAATGGCTGACCGGTTATTCGAGGCAGGCAGCAAGGTCATCGCGGTTGGTCGAACAAAAGACAGGCTAGATGAATTTGCAGCCAGACATGGCAAAAGCAGTACAGCTGGTGTTCCTTTCGCTGTATTGACTTAATTTTGGTATCATGGATAAATTCCCATATATTGACTGCGTCTTTCTCAATTCGGGAGTCCAACACCGCCATGACCTTCGCAGCCACAGAATGTCAAGATTGCAGACAGCGAGTACGAGATGAATGTCAACTTTTCAAGCATAGTGGCGTTGACGCCGGTATTCCTTTCTTTCCTTCTGAAGAAAGAATAGAAGACTGGTTTCATATTGTAAGTGACGTTTTCTATAACCATATTAAAAGTTTTACCTTCTAACACAAGCAGCACTGGATCGAATATAGCCATTGTTTCTGCTGCCCCTCTCCCTGGATATTTGGCCTCCAAAGCGGCTCTAAATGCCTGTCCTCTGCCTATAAGAGCAGCTGCGTAATACGACGGTGCAAATCATCGAGCATTCGCTGCCTCCTATACAGAGTAAGTTTATATAGCTAGCTACGATAGTTCCAGGGCTAACGCATGGCACGCATATGAGAGAAGAAAGAAAACTCTGGATTCCCCCCTAAGGCATTTACGGAACAAGCGTTTAGCGAAATTGCAAGCGGAAAAGGTCAAATTGTGATTGGAAGTATTGGACCAGCCAATGTCTTCAATAATATCGTGGCTAAGCGGATGATAGCATGCGGCAATCTTGCCCGCTTCATGGAGGAAATGAAATAACTCAATGGCATGCTGTCGGTGTTCGCAGTCCTTATCGCCATGACGAGCTGTAACGGCATAGCATTCTATATAGAGGATGCAGTTCAATGAGCTCCTGACCCCTTATCTCTCACCATATCAACACCAAAGACGTCCAGAAAGGAAAATAAGTCCATTAGGTGGCAGAGGTAGTGCTATAGGCAGCTAAATCTAAAAGGTGGGGTCCTAGGACATAAATAGCTGATAGATCTTGGTATCCTCCTAGTTTCGAGCAAGTTGATCAATTCTCCCGAGCATAGATGCTTCTACTTCGTTGCTTCCGTGATCCTCGTAATCGACACATGCTCTTGTTGGTGCTGCAGTTGCTAGTTATAGTCAGTTCCTGATATTCGTTGCAAAACAGAAGGACCCTTGATAATGGTCCTACTTAGGAATCGTCCCATCATAGGTTAGCTAAAGGATTTTCGAATTCTATGGTTACATAGTGGTGTTCAGAGAAGGTTAATTACACATCTATAGTCATCCATAGCTTACTAATATAGACTTTTCAGTTCAATGATGCCAAATATCTGAAGATGCTCCCCATCGCAAGTAACACTGATCAGACAAGATTCCCGTCCCATCATCGAACTTATTCTAGGTACAGGTCAGGCAAATCCCACAGGTTCCTGCGTCTTGAATTCCCAGTGGAACAAAGTTCGGTATGGCTCCTGGCCAGGTTCTTATGATTGCGCTGAGCTGTACGGATTGAGACGAGTTCATCGTACCTTTCCTGCAGAAAATAATCCGCTATGTTGAATGCCAAGGCTTCCAGCGACGCCTCACTTTTGCCCTGTTTCCAAAAATGTTCGAAAAAAGGTCCTGGCCACTACGTATCCTCTATCCACTCTCTGCATTCCATCTACGATGCCCACACCCATGTTCTGGCCTAAATCGGTTAGAAATGTATGTTGACATGTGAGCTCGCTCAATGAAACACAATAATGCCATTCTCCGGGCCCACGGCCATGCAAAGAACCGACCTCGTTTCAATCAACGGTGCGGGGGTCCCAGTCTTGAGCGTCGCCTGGAACCATCACGGAGAAGAGAAGTGGTGAAGCGATCTACGCCGCGACTGAGTCGCGACATCAGACTAGTTTGAGGCATGCAGAAAGGCATTGGAATCATGACAGATAGTGGCTTACCCTCCACCTGCTCAAGGCTGAACTGATCTGACTCTTTTTGGCACTTACCCTTCATGGCGTTCCAACAACGGCACCTGGTCAGCGGTGCACGCTGGAACGAATGCTATCGCCATGATCTACAAAGCGCGATAATCGAACTTTACAGAGGCTGACTTGAATGCGATGCATGGACGCCACTACCTAGGTAGATCACTGGAACGGAGTTGATGTCATACTTGATGTGTCATGTTGAACCGTGCCGATAGTAGTGACATTGCAGGATCTTCCGCGATAACAGAGACCGCCAGCCAGTGGCAGTTACAGTGCTGGGATCGTGCATCAACTTTGGAGCAGAATCTAAATGGCAGGATTCCACGCTGTTCGAGTGTCTGTGAACTGCTCGACGAGGCCGACATGCGAGTCATGACTAGTTATCACACTCGACGAATCTCTTGAAGCTCAGTGGAGAAGAAGCCTGTGCCCAACTGCTGCACCCGATAAAGTAGTAGCCATGGTTCGAGGTGCATACTAGTAGCTAAAGACCCCTGCTCGTCGAGGTGCAGGAGCAGCCAAAAGAACCAAGACAACCATGGGGTTCGCATATCGCCATTGCATGCGGCAGATTGCAGCTGTGATGTGCCCTCGGAGGCGAATTTAACAGATGATACGTCCCAGTTCACTGGTAAGCAGAGATTCACCATGCATGGCCACTACTACCGTAGGCCGTACCCCGTACTTGAGACGATCGCCAACTTAGCACAGGCAAGGTTACGAGATACCCTGGTTGCTTTGAGTGAGATACGCTAAGCGAAAGATCCAACCCAGATGTGGATACTCCGTAGTCCCGAGTCCTCGAGAATCCGGAGTGCTCAGATCTCGTCGCCAATCCCTTCTGAAGAAACACGGCATCTTTTGATAAAGATTGTCGTTGCCACGCTCTCTAAACACGAGCAGCGTTTTGCATACTTCTCCTCCACTACCGGGCCGCAACTGCCAACCGACATATATCATCTGTCAACTGTGTCAACGGCTGCGACCACGCAGGGGAAAAGGAGGAATATTCGATATTTCAGATTTTCGAGATACTAGGCCCCTCAAATCGCGAGATATCAGATCCGCTAAGGAATAGCGTATCCACCACGAATGAAGTCTCGTAAATCTCTACCGTGTAGGGTAAACGAGCGGAACTCACTTTACCGAGTTTGCGAACTCTATAGGCGAACTTGTCGGCAGACTAGAGTTCATGCCGTGCGCCGTGTTTAAAATAATGGGACCAAATAATAAAATAGGAACAATGGATTGATTGACCACCATGTCAGTTTCTGAGGGGCATCCTCTTAACCGCTTCACGTTAGGCTGTGCGGCTGAGCAGACATGTGGTAATAATAGTGGTTCGTGAGGACTCCAGCCTCTGCTTCCAGAGTCGCATATGGGCCGTACTCGACAGTAATAGGGCAATATTCTCAGTCCCTTGCGCCGGACCGTCCGGACCAGAGGAGTTTGACAGTGAACGGTCCCAAGGAATTCTTACACAACGGTGACGGATGTGCCAACTTGAAAGGGCTGCGCCGTTCTCAATTGACGATGCCCACCTGCTGGTCGACAATCGTCGAGGGCGCTGTTCAGACGAGACAATTGCCCGTGCCCAGCACTCGCGGTGCGATCCTGGTCTATCTAGTCTAGGAGATCTACGATGGACCTCTCTAGCTTCCCTGCTGAGCCATTCCGATGGGCTCTCGGAAAAATCGCAACCGAGATGGTTCATCGAGGCTGAAGAGTGGCCTTCACAAGCTCAACACTATCTACCATACTACTGAGTAACTGCCTTGTCAAGGGATTTCCTGCCAGAGTTTCTCCTCCCGCTAAAAGGCTATCTAGACTCGACCGTTCTTAATTGACTTATGGGTCCAGTTGCGTGGCGCATTGGGGCGGGATGGAGAGCCCCTTTGGCTTTCCCATTCCCGAATCGCCGTTCATCACCAACCACCCCGTCCGTTTCTTCCCCATACGACCTGTCCTGTATCCCGTCGAAAGTTCTGGGCGTATACATTCCTAATGGAATAATTAGCATGTCGCCTAGCAAGGCCGTGGACGTTGCGCGTTTCGGCGGCGAGAATGACTGAGATGTCCATTCCAATAATGCATCAGCCTTGCAAAAAGAACCAGTCTATCGGCGATCACACAAATCTCATTCGATTCCACCAAGAGCAGTGGGCTCGGACCTCGTCCGCGGTGTCCCTGATCGGCGTCGTGAGGAGCTGAACCGCGTCTTCGTGTACCTGTTCAAGGAAAACCAGCGCTGACTATTTTTCCCCGGCCCGTAACCCTATCTTCGGGTCCAAACTTCACCATGGCCAGCGAATCAGCAATGCCGACTATGGGCGCACCAGGATTTGTCGTGCTGTCCTAAAAGATTGCCATTATCTCGTCTTTCGATCCAGAACCTGGTGCAGAGTCCACCAGATCGTCATCTCCAATCGGGTCATGACCAACTGCCCCCGTTAAGCACTGGTGGCGTCCCAGGTGACAGCTCAAATATCCTGCCCTAGGACATGAGCTCGCGGGGTCTGGCTGGCTGCAGAAACACGCACTTCACTCCTTATATTGACTTGCAGACCTCGTTGACTGGGGCAGATGCGTCGCGGATTCGGGGGACGACGACCACGAGACAGGTGAGCTTGCCAGCTTGCGTAAAGCCATCATGGACGGTCTCCAGGTTTTTGCTATGTTAGCCAAGCGGCAGAACCCTCTAGTACGTATTGCCAAAGGGCATTCAACGTCAAGTCTACGTTTACTGAGAGGTTGGAACAGAATCAAAGTAGCGATCCCAACATCGGTTCAGCCCGGGGCAACCCATCCTCCACGGCGTCAGATGTGATGGGTGCCGTGGGAGTCGGCAACTCAACATCTGCTTCTGCCTTAGTATCGACCCTGGTACCGGCGCTGGTCGTCGCATGTTTCTGGTTTGGCCTTTTTATCATCTGCCGCCGTACTCAGCTCCGATGGTACGCTCCCAGGGCACACCTGCCGAGCTTCCACTCACAGTACGTATCTCCCAGACATTGCCTCTCTGACGGTTAGCAAGTACTGACAGCGCATCAGTGAACGGAGTCCACCTCTTCCATCAGGTTGGTTGAACTGGTTCTGGGACTTCGTTCGAATATCGGACAACCATGTTCTACACCATTCTTCCCTTGACGGCTACCTTTTCCTTCGTTTTCTCCGAGTGATGTGCACCACCTGTGCCATTGGATGTCTAATCACCTGGCCCGTCTTGTTCCCTATCCATGTTACTGGTGGTGGAGGGAATACTCAACTGGATGCGCTGAGTTTCAGTAATGTGACCAATCCGAAAAGATACTACGCCCACACTGTCATTGCAATCACATTCTTTAGTACGTTGATGATATCCTTTCCAACCCACGCAGGAATATACTGACCTAGTTTGTAGCCTACGTTTTCTATGTGCTCGTTCGAGAAAGTCTATTCTACGCAAATCTACGACAAGCGTATCTGAATTCACCCGCCTATGCTGATCGTATCTCGTCGAGAACGGTCTTGTTCATGTCCGTTCCCGACGCCTACAAAAACGAGAAAAAGCTTCGCCAGGTCTTCGGTGACGCTATAGTGCGAATTTGGATCACCTCTAACTGCAAAGAGTTGGCTAAGAAGGTATCTCAGCGAGACCGTCTCGCTGACCGTCTCGAGGCAGCAGAGACTCGTTTCATCAGAAGGACCAACTCTGCCCGCTTGAAAGCGATGAAGAAGCGGCAGTACCCCGAAGTTTCTGCTGATTGCGAACGTGCCATCCCCCTGTGGACGCCCGATGTTCCACGCCCAACTCATCGTATTCGCTTGTTTGGCCGAAAGGTCGATTCAATTGAGTGGCTACGCTCTCGTTTAGCCTCGAAGATTGAGGAAGTCCAAGCGCTCCAGCAGAAACACCGCGATGGCGAGGCCAAATACCTGTCCGCCATTTTTGTAGAGTTCAGGACTCAGAACGACGCCCAAATAGCATTACAAACTCTCTCTCATCATCAACCTTTCCATATGACACCTCGTTTCATCGGAATCCCTCCTAGAGAGGTGATCTGGTCTGCCTTGAACCTGAGCTGGTGGCAGAGAATTGTCCGAAAGTTCTTGATTCAAGGATCTATTGCTGCACTAATTATCTTCTGGTCCATTCCTTCCGCCATCGTCGGCACTATTTCCAACATACAGTATCTCGCGAGTGTGGTTCCTTTCTTGAAATTCCTGAATAAGCTGCCCAACTGGATCCAGGGCGCCATCGCAGGCTTACTCCCGTCGGCGGCACTGGTGCTGTTGATGTCATTAGTTCCCATTCTCTGTCGCGGTAAGTGCCCCGATCGTGTGATTCCAGATATAGTCTGACCATCTGTATTAGTATTGGCCAAAAATGCTGGCGTTCCGTCCAAGGCGAGAGTCGAGCTATTCACTCAAAACGCACACTTCTGCTTTCAAGTCGTGCAGGTCTTCCTTGTCACCACACTTACATCAGCGGCCTCTGCTGCAACGTCGCAGATCATTAAAGATCCGATGTCAGTCAAAGATCTACTTGCTCAAAACCTGCCGAAAGCGTCCAACTTCTACGTGTCATATTTCCTCCTCCAGGGCCTGACCATGAGTTCTGTCGCTGTGGTACAAATCATGGGGCTTGTGGTATTCAAATTGATTGCTACTTTCTTCGATCACACGCCTCGAAGACTTTTCAGACAGTGGACGGAGCTAAGCGGGCTAAGCTGGGGAACTGTCTTCCCCGTATTTACCAATATGGGTGTCATCGGTGAGTCTCCATAGACGTAATATATCAATGTCCGTTATGAAACGTAGAGAGCTGACTGTCCTTCAGCGCTGACTTATTCTTGCATTGCACCGCTTATACTGGGCTTCGCTTTCGTCGGTCTTTATCTCGTTTATCAAGCCTATCGTTACAACCTCCTCTACGTCTATGACCTTAGGATTGACACCAAAGGACTGGTCTACCCCAGGGCTTTGCAGCACCTGATGACTGGCATATATCTTGCCGTGGTGTGCATGATCGGCCTGTTTGCCCTTCGTGGTGCGGTTGGGCCTCTTGTGATCATGGTCATGTACTTGATCCTTACAGTACTCGCGCACATTTCTCTCAACGAAGCCATGGAGCCCCTTATGACTTTTCTTCCACGGTCTCTGGACTCGGAGGAGGAGGACCTCCAGGCTAAGCAACAAGCAGAGTTCATGCATGCGACCCAACCATACTGGGAATCCGTGTGGAAATGGTTCCACCCCAACGTCTATCGCGACTATGCCGCGCTTCGCCGAAAGGTCCGCAGAGATGTCGTCCGAATAACTTACACCGAAGAGGAGATGCAAAACGCTTACTTTGAGCCTTGCATATGGTCTCCGACCCCAACACTCTGGATCCCGCGTGATAAGGGAGGGGTAAGCCAGGAGGAAGTTCGACTGACTGGTGAGGCCATACCAATCACTGACGAGGGGGCCCATCTTAATGAGAAAAACAAGATAATCTGGGACATGAACGACACCGGGCTTCCAATGTGGCAGTTAAAGATATTGTATTGAGTGACGTTTTAATATTTAATGAACCATCGAACGAACTATATCATTTCCACGTCCTTTACTATGGTACTCCACCTCTTTTTTTTTTTTTTTTTTTGTTTTTCCCTTCCGTAGAACGCAGTATTCAACATAAATTTGACACACGCACCCGAGCGAAAGGATGGACATGTACAGTACGCCAGTGGAGAGTACGCGATAAATTCGGAGACGGTAGATCGTAAGAACCTACACGATCCTTTCAATGCTTGGGTGATCGCAGACATGGTCGGGTACTGTACTTAGCTACTACATCCCAACCTTTCTAGTCACTATTCTGATTATTATTTCCAGGCCTTAGTTAAAGGGAGTAAGGACCCAATGTTTGAAATTGCCAGTTGACTTATGTAGTCGTTGGATAGTCTACCATAGACACATAGTTACCTGGACGGGGCTTGGGCGGTAAGTAGTGGCAGTATTTACATGTGTATCGGTTGTAAGCAAGTACCTGTCGCTGGGGAGTCCAGTATTTACTCTACGAGGGACTGGCCTGGCGAAGAACATTTCACCTGGTAGCTGCATTGTCTGATCAGATGGCTGGCCCGATGGGCGAATCAGACCGAGCTTCAACTACTGAATCACAACAGGCATCTTCATCCTCGTTGTCTCCCTACCAGACGCAGCAACCTTTTCCACCGCTCGTGCCCGATGGCCCGCAATCACCGCAGCAGGAACACCCCGACGGCCAGTACGATGATGAGGACGAGCACAGCGTTACTTCTCGAGGGGACGATGATGCCGAAGTAGATGACGACGCCGACTTTCAGTCCCACTACTCTCTGGGCAATCAGTCGTCTGAAGACACATCTGAGGCCGAGGATCTTGGCCAAGACGACGAAAACATTGCGATACATCGCCCATTCTTCCAGTCATCCAGTTCACTTCACGGTTCGAACGCATTCGCTCCTCCATTCTATAATAGGCCTCCCACTCCTCTACCTCCATCGCCATCCCTGACCTCCCTCCTGCGTCCTCCTTTCTCCACAACCACATCGCGTCCAACAACGCCTGATAGTTCCGATGTGGAAACTCCTAACGATACCGAGGCTGCCGTCGCCAAATCGGCTCGGACGGCAACTACAGTTCCAAGGGCAAGTCCTAAAGTTCCTACCTATGAATACTATGGCTTCGTGCTCTATCTGGCCTCGTCGTTAGCGTTTCGTGAGTAGAAGACCTCCCGTTACAGGCAGTGTCAGAGTCTGACATGAAGGCAGTGATATATCTCCTCTGGTCCTATCTCCCTTCCCCGTTCCTCCATCAACTAGGGATATACTACTACCCCAATCGCTGGTGGTCGCTAGCTTTCCCGTCATTTCTTGTCATGACAATCATATACATTTACGTTGCCTTGGCATCTTACAATACTGGCTACCTCACATTGCCGATGAACAGCATAGAAAATATCGTGGACGAAGCTGCGAATATTTCCGTGGTCGATGGAAAGGGTCGACGTCGTCCGGGCGGTTCTGAAAAGATGAAGCCGGGGGCGGCTACGTCGCACATAATGGGTTCGCAGAACCGCAAAATAAATTGGAAGGAGATCTGGAGCGAAGGCACAGATGCGGTCATGGACATACCAGTAGGCGGTGTATGTGAAGTTCTCTATGGGCAAGACAGAGGACCGGAAGATACAGACTTTGAGAACCCGGGGCACGATATCAACCACAGAGCTGGCTCTGGCCCTCGCAATTTTGTATAATATATAAGAAGCATAAACTATGGACATCGGACAGAAGTTGGTTGAGACATTCGCGTCATGTTAATTACCCGAGGGTTCCTTTCTTTTGGACTTATTCTCGACTTGCTGGCACGCAAATGAAACGCGTCCATTGTAGCTGTTAACAGATTTTCGTCATACTAGCCAACCTGTCAGGGGCCATAGGATCAAATATCACCCAAGACTAGCAGATTCCATCCTTTCTACGCGACGGGTACGTCCTAGTTTCATTTTGCTAGAATTGGAAATGCTGACTGCCCGAAGTATCAACTAGACTGTGTTTTGCCTCTATTGGACTAGGAGCCAGGACGTTTCTTGGATCTAGAAAAGGAAATATGTCGAACATATGAATATTCATGTCGGAACGATACTTGTTGTTCCATGTAGGAGGATAATATGTAGCAATATATATATATATATATATCCAAGTTGGTAAATAAATAAACATCTTGATGGTGTGCAGAACCGGAGAGACTTCTAGTTCTTCATACAAGGCAGCTCACTCAATGATTGAATAAGAGAATATGCATACCGCCAGATATAACTAATCCTCCGAAGAACTAACTAGCACAATCCGAGAGCTGGACAATGTTTCATGCTTCGCAGAGAAACAAACAACCTCATGGGCCGTGGCCGCAGAGCGCTAAGGGCGGCTATGGCCACGCCGCGGCTACGCGACCAACCGCTGTGGACAAACCCGAGAGACCAGCAAGTGAAAGTCCGAACCTCACGGAGGACGCGCGACAGCTTTCGAGGTCGGATCCCGACCCTGGCCTTTCTGGCTCTGCACCGATTCATCCTTCATTGATGTATCCTCGTCGTCTCTGAAAAGTTCGATTATCTTCCCAGTTCCAGCACGACCTCTCCGGCCCGCGAGCTTTGGGGAGTCCGGACATCTCCCAACGTTGTCAATCAGACCTCACACTGAATCGCTTACGGCCTGCAGAACACCCGTCTCAAGGACGGTCTAGGAGACCAATCGAGCGACTGACTATTGTCACAGAAAATCCAGCAGGAGGATCTGGACGCGCTCTGTCAGTGTGCTGACAGGCGCTAAACACATTCATTCCGCATGGCCTGGCAGTCTCCCTCTGCCATGGCTGGGAGTGGAGGGCTTGGTGGAAGTGCGGGTGACCTCTCCAATGGGGGACATCCCCAGGGCACAGAATACACCTTGCAAGGTGAGTTGGAATTCCCTCATGTTGTTGGTGATAATGTCCGCAGAACACTAATGCTCTTCTTCCGCAGGTGTGATGCGCTTCCTCCAGACAGAATGGCACCGACATGAACGGGAACGCAATGCCTGGGAAATTGAACGGGCCGAAATGAAGTCTCGCATCGGCAGATTAGAGGGAGACGCCCGGACGAGCAAACGTTTGCACGAATCCCTGGGCAAGCATATTAAGCTCCTCGAAGCTGCATTAAAGAGGGAACGCGAAAAGGTCAAGGGCCTGATGAATGGGGAGAAGGTCGAGGACCTGAGAGATCCCAAGGAGGTAGCAAAGGAGAACCTCAAGTCTATCCCCAAACGTGCGCCTCCCTCCTCAAATTTCCACGAGCAGATGTTGACATTCTTCTAGCATCAAATTCGACCATACACACAGACATGGAACCGGAGGACCCGAACCACCCTGATTTCCGACAGGATACCGAGCGTGATAAGTCGCGTGTTTACTTAAATAAATGTTCCCAGGAGATCGCGTATCATGTTATTCCTGCGTCCCACCCTCCCCCGGACCTTGGTGACCAAGACCTGTCGAATCATATATACGGAAACCAGCAGATGCAGCAGCAAAGCTTGGAAGAGGCGTATCTTCAGCAACAGCAGAGGCAGAAGCAACAGCAAGCGAACAATATAATGGTTCGAGAGGCGGCATACCAGAATCATCAGGCCATGATTCCGAATTACGCTGAGACTACGGAAATGGCACGTTCTCAAAATCACGGTGGCCAGGCTTCTCTTTCTAGGGAGGCTGCAGAGCGAAGGAATTTCGACCCCCAGCAGGCTCCTGAAAGCAGAAAACAGCCTTTTGACTCGATACCTGGGGAGGACGGTGCTGAGCAGGTCAAACACTCATTTGACGCCTATGGTAGACAGATAGCGATCAAAGAAGACCCAAAGCCTCAGAAGGGCGTGGAGGAGGTCACTGAGGATACGGATGGATGGAACTTTGATGATCGGCCCCTACCAGATTCACAGTCAGAACCTGTCCCACCCCATAGGCCAGACACAGACGCATTCCCAAATGCTAACTTCGTACCCCCGAAATCGCCACCACGAGGAGCCACGGGTTCCCATAGAAGGAAGAGCTCGGGTGCCAGGCGAAAGAGCGACGGATCAACAGAGAGCCAAGATGCTAGTGGTGCCTCTATACAGAAGACCGATTCCAACTTCAAGGTTCGATTTGCGCTCAGAGGCCATCTGGATGTAGTGCGTGCTGTCATTTTCACGGGTGGTGGTACGCCCTCAGAACCAGAAATCTGCACCTGCAGCGATGACGGCACCATCAAGCGGTGGATCATCCCGGCTACTTATGGCGGATATGGTCCTCACAGCACCAACCCGGGAAATGACTTGGATATCACGAGCTACTTCACTCATCGCGGACATGTTGGAGCAGTGACCTCGTTGGCGGCTTGCCCACCCTCTCAGAACTTTTCCAATGGTGGCCGCGCCCTCGGCGATGGCTGGGTGTTCTCCGGAGGACAGGATGCCAGTGTACGAGTCTGGGAGCGTGGGAGAGTTGATCCGAAAGCCACTTTAGATGGCCACACCGACGCGGTATGGGGCTTGTGCGTTCTTCCTGGCACCGCAGGCTCGGTGTTCGGAGACCAGTGCAGCAATTACGGAGGACCTGACCGGATTCTGCTTGCCTCTGGTGCCTCAGACGGTAGGATATTGATCTGGGCTGTAAGTGCACCACCTCAACTTACGTCCCCTCAAGCTGGTTCTCGAAGAGCCGGCGGGAGCCGGCGGGCAAATTCTATCTCATCAGGTTCGAATTTCCCGTCCTCACCGCAGCCGAGCACGGCGACAACTACCCCATTCTATTCCACCCTCGTTCACCATATCGTGCGGACCGACTCGCCAGCTCCCACATGCATCAGCCCTCTATCGCTCGCAGGTGTCAATTTTGTCGTCTCCTACACGGATGCATCCATCCTGGTCTACGATACTCGCACCGGAGAGGAAGTTGTTGGCATGGCTAGTCTGGAAACCTACGATGGCACTCCATCAACAGGGGTGAACTCCGTAGTCGCAACTACAATTGGTTTCGACGGGACCGCCAATCTCGACCCAAGCAGAACGCTTGCCGAGGAGGAAGTGGTTCATGGAGCTACTGGTTCTAGCGGCGGCGTAGAGGGTGTTATCATTAGTGGCTACGAAGACCGATATATCCGTTTCTTCGATGCAAACAGTGGTAAGTGCCAAGATGCCCGACAATCTAATGACACGGGGACTTATTTTTCGTGACTTACAGGCCAATGCACATATACCATGCTGGCTCATCCGTCCGCCATCTCTTCATTATCTCTCTCGCCTGATGGGCGCGAATTGGTTTCTGCCGGTCATGATGCCAGTCTACGGTTCTGGTCCCTCGAAAAGCGCAGCTGCACTCAAGAAATCACTAGTCACAGACTAATGCGAGGCGAAGGAGTATGCGCAGTTGTCTGGAGCCGCGATGGCCGTTGGGTCGTCAGTGGCGGCGGCGATGGTGTCGTCAAAGCATTCTCAAGATGATGACTCCATGGATGACGGCAATATACGATTCAATTTCTTCTCATGAATGCGATTCGATGTGTCATTATACTGAGAAAAGTATGAATGGCCCACCGATTGACTTATTCCAAGCATTTGGAATGGTGGCCTGCATGGCACGTGTTCCTCTTTGTGATTATGTCTCTTCGTCGAGTGTTACTCACATTCCCCTTTATGTCCTTTATTCCTGCTAGGCCATCTTTTGTATCACGTGCGCCATGACGCCAATTGACACGTGATAATTGTATTTTCGTCTGATGTTGTGAAGATGATAAAATGGCCAGTGCCTCATTAAGCGAGCATATTTTGGGTCAGCTTCATTTTTTCACGGTGAATTTCTTGAGACCCGAGCTGTTGTGATGGGACTTTGACTCTAGCGCAGATGACTTCGCTTATGTATCTTTCTACTTGGTCCTCGTTTTGCATGGAAGGGATTCAAGCCTGTACCCTGATCTCCATGGCTCTTTTTCTGCTGTCACCACTACTTGCGTCTTTATGTCCCTTTAATTTCCTGCGCATATGAATGTGTATAACAGCTCCATATTACTCTCTAAATTCCTCCCCCCCCCCAAAAAAAACTCTAGGATTAGAGATTCTTTCCTCTGATAGAGTGGTTATGTATTTTGCTCACATTGCCAGGTAGCTGATGTCAATGAGGAGTCCTTGAAAACACGAACTGCAGCACTCTCAGAGCGTCCGATTGACTTAGCTCAGTGCGCATAATTTGAAAAGCTATTAATCTGAATGACATGCCTGTGTAGTATGCACATAGAACTTGATAGATTTATATCCAGTCTGCCGGAGTGTACTTGCGAGCAGCTCTAGGGGTCTAAGGTCTACGGCTGCCAGATACTGTGAAACTGCGAAAAGAAATATATCAATTGGTATGCCATTTTTAAGAAACGTGGTATCAAACATACACAGAAACGCGGGTGAGGTGTAATTGCCTATTATTCTTGACTATTGCGTTCCTGTCCAAGCTGCGTGGAAGACTTGCCGCAATCGGGCCGCTTCCTTCTCGTCTTTGATTCTCTGTGCCAAAAATCCCTGGAGGTCGTCCCAGAATGCTTCTGTCTTCAAGACCTGCTCTCCACTTGGCCCGACAGCAGGCTTGGTTTGAATTGGCGCCGTTGGTGGCTCATTCTCCTTTTGAATTGTTGTTTGCGCTGAAGGTTGTGCATCGATGACAGTTGCGCCACCCATAATCATGACCCCGAATTCGACCTCTTTACCTCCAGTGAGCACATCAGGCTCATCCGTCAGAATCTCTGCGATCGTCTTGCCAGTGATCGGTTTCCGTTTATATAGAATTTTGATCTTGTCTAATGGAACTGTGGCACCAGTTTGAGGGTCAGATACCACGCGCTCGTGAACTGCTCGTTTCAAGTCTTCCACATTGGTGGTGGAGATTGGAGCTTGGTCGAGAGTGAATTGCAAAACAGGATTGCGAGCAGATTTCAGATGAACTCTTATTGATTTGGACGAGCCAGGAGCAAGGGTGGGCTTGATCTTCTTCGGCATGGAAGGGTGCGGGGGTGGTAGGCGGGGGAGGGTATACTAGAACAGGACACAGGGTCAGTCAGTTGGTCATGGTCTGTTGTTCCTAGCATGGCATATCGCGAAGCGGAAATGAAAAGATTTCAGCCTCCGATATGGCACGGACACAAGACATGGAGAGTTGCATTACTTACAGGGACGCGCAGCCCCACCGTTTGCGGATCAAAAACATAGTCCGCCGGAAGTTTGACAGGGCGGGTGTCAAGCGCAGATAGGAAGGATTTGCAAAAGGTGAGTTCGGACATGATGGGCAAGCAGACGAGCGAAGCAGATTGGCAGCTCAAGACGGTCAACGGAACTGTTGGAAGCTTGAGGTCTGCGCATCTCCGTTCCTAGTAATGGTATGGAGCTGGCCGGAGTTGATGTCAGGCCTAGACCGCCTTCCGCCGGAGGAGTTTTCGCCGACGCCGACGCCCGCAACAGAAGAAAAAAAAAAAGTTGGGATTGTCCGCGGGTTGTACTTGGAGCATCAGAGACTGCTGTCCCCGATTGTTGTATTCCCCTCCACATTGTATCCTAGTTGCAAGGATGGGTGTCGGTCGTCGCATGAAGAAGCAGGGGCCTCCGGCCCCTCTCGATGAGTCCAAAATCACAATTCTGAAAAAGCGCAAGGCCAGCGAGGTGGAAAGCAAACCAGCATCGGATAAGAAACGACGGACAGCGAAGGCAGACGATGAAATGCAAAAGTCGAAAGCAAAGTCGAAGACTACGCAGCATGCCAATGGAAAGGCGAAGAATGGTGCCCTGAAGCCTGAACGCAAAGCGCAGCAGAAAAAAAATCCCCCCAAAAAGGCCGCCCAATTCTTCGAATCAGACGACGAACTTAGCTCCGACCATGATGCAGAGGATTTAATGGGCGACGAGTTTGAAGCTGATGAGTTTGACGATCTGGATGGGGTCAGTGATGGATCTATGGGAAGTCTGGATGAGGGCTCTGGATCGGATAGCGACTCTGTCTTTGATTCGGAGGAGGAGGATCATCCACGGGAGGCATTATTCTCGGAAGACGAAGATGTGTCTGATGCTGAAGAGCAGCTGACTGCTGCGAATATTGAAGGTCTATCGCGAAAGCTGGATATGCAGAGGCAGGCTGAAGAAGAGGAGGCACAGCGGGACTTGCAGGAGTCGGCAATGCAGACAAATATCGCTGGTGACCGTCCAGACGTATTTGGTGAGGAGGGCGCGCGACCTGGGCTCGCCCCAGATCTTCAATTTCTACGGACGCGCATTACTGAGACGATTCGAATTCTTGGGGACCTGGCAACGTTGGGTCAACCAGGCAAGTCTCGTGTGGACTACGTCAATCTTCTTATCTCAGACATTTGCACCTATTACGGCTACACGCCGTTTCTGGCGGAGAAGTTATTCTCGCTCTTTACTCCCATGGAGGCCTTTGCATTCTTCGAGGCAAATGAAACTCCGGTAAGTCAGCTTGTCTGGTCGTTGTATAGCAAGATGTTCCTGTTTCCCAACCGTTCTGCGTCCCTTCTTTTTTTGTCTCTTTTCTTTTCGGGTTCTTCTGTCTCACATATTCTTCTCTGCTCTCTAAGAGTCCTGATTGGCATGCCTTGCTGACCCGTCACAGCGTCCGGTCGTTCTGCGAACCAATACCCTGCGTACGAACAGGAGGTCTCTCGCACAAGCGCTCATCAACCGAGGTGTTGTGCTTGAGCCCGTGGGAAAGTGGTCTAAAGTAGGGTTGCAAGTGTTTGAATCTGCTGTGCCTCTGGGTGCAACCCCAGAATATCTTGCAGGTCACTACATCCTCCAGGCCGCGTCGTCGTTTCTCCCCGTCATGGCTCTAGCTCCTCAGCCGCATGAAAGAGTTCTGGACATGGCTGCTGCTCCTGGTGGAAAGTCAACCTATATTTCCGCGCTGATGCGCAACACCGGCTGTGTGATCGCAAACGATGCAAGTAAGGTTCGTGCCAAGGGTCTGATTGGTAATATCCACCGCCTTGGCTGCAAGAACACCATCGTGACGAACTTGGATGCTCGAACGGCATTTCCCAAAGCAATGGGCGGATTTGACCGCGTGCTTCTTGACGCTCCATGCACTGGTACAGGTGTCATCTCCAAGGATCCCAGTGTCAAGACTTCCAAGACCGAGCGGGATTTCCTGGCAATTCCCCATATGCAGCGACAGTTGCTTCTTGCTGCTATCGACTCTACGGACCACTCATCAAAAACTGGTGGCTACGTCGTATATTCGACGTGTAGCGTTACGGTCGAGGAAAATGAAGCTGTCGTTCAGTACGTGCTGCGGAAGCGGCCCAACGTCAAGATTGTTGACACCGGTCTCGGAAGTTTCGGTAGCGAAGGCTTGAAGAGCTACATGGGCAAGCAGTTCGATCCTAAAATGAGCTTGACGAGACGCTACTTTCCCCACCGGGAGAACGTTGACGGGTTCTTTGTCTGCAAACTGAAGAAAATCGGACCTAGCGCAGCCTCCAAGGCTGGAGCAACTGCTTCGGACAGTGTTGCACCTAAAACAGACAGCTTGACAGGGTCGAATGGCGACGAGGTCATCGACAAGACCCCTATTACCAACGAAGATGGAACAAGCATCGAGACGCCCGGCGATACGTTTGGCCCCTTTGAAGATGACGAGGATGCCGAGATCATCGCTCGTGCAGAGAGAAACCGTCTCCGACGCAAGGGTATCAACCCAAAGGCCGTTCTAAACAAACCACAAGCCAATGGTTCTGCTGCAGAGAAGAAGGATGGCGGAGATGCCAACGACGGAACCGACAAAAAAAGCGCATCGCACAAGTCAGGAAAGGACAAGACGAATAAGAAATCTTCCGACAGACAGCAGAAGGACTCGAACAAGAGGTCCGGTGCAAAGTCCAAGAAGTCGAAGCAGTGAAGTCTAAGTTTAATCGATTTCCAAAACTGTGTACAGTTCCTTGGGTCTTGGGGTTCTGGCGGCCAAGAAAAATAAAAAGCATAGTGTATGGTTTCTGGGCGTGGCGTATAGTGTGTATATTGAGTGTCTCATATGTCAGTATCATTTAAACCAGACGCACATTCCTACAAGGGTATAGAGTGTAATGTTTTTCTTATGCAGGATGACTAGATCGAGTTCGTCACAGGTCAACTGGTAGCTTTCCATTGGTATTGTTTACCTATGGTGGAGTCGCTCATGCGGATCTGGGGTAATAAAGTTAGCTACTGACTGGTACGGGGCACTCCAGACTCAAGTAATTAATGCCCCCTTCGCAGATTGCGCGAGTAATATTAAAGAGTCGCGGCTTGCGGTTGACCTGTCTTGAACAACGAGCAGGACTTGAGGATCGGGTATTAGTTCTACGCAAATTCGGATCGCGGGCAATGCCCATGAATGGAAATTACTGCATTCGATATGACAACACGACCACATACGGAGTAAATTTATTCCGTTAATGGAGATATCCAGAAGTCGCTTACTTACTCGTTCAGGGATGCCCTCTCTTCCGGGAACGTCCGTCATTATGGTCAACCCCGCCATATTATGGACCGACGAGTACTGGATTGCCGGCAATGCACTGCGAGAGACCCCAGATTGTCGATCCTCTAGTCGTCGATCCGGCTGTCCATCTTGGAATTTGTAATACACCATCCGTTAGTTACCCCGGCCGCCATTGGTGTCTTTAGTTAGTTTCTTGGTGTCTCGTTCTCCGCAAAAGCCCGCAGTCAGGTGACTGTGTGCGGCCAGAGATTCCAGGTCTTTAGTTATTCATTATTATCTATCTATCGCGATATTGTTATTGCCGACTACAGAGTAACAAACTAATGCGGAGTGTCTTGATTACCTATTGACATCGATTAATAAATTTTTTGGCTGGTAAAGTCGCCGTACCTCATTATTATTCCTGACCTGGATTCAGGTCGAGAGAAGTCGACCCGCGCGACTTTCCTTCTCCCTGTTTCTGCAGTACCTAATACCTAGCCCGCTGCGATTCGACCATGTCCACGCCGTCAAGACGAAGATCACCTCTTATCACAACGGCGTGCGACCAATGTTACCGTCTCAAAATTCGTTGCGACGCTGCTTCTCCACGCTGTGGCAGCTGTGAAAAATTACAGCAACAGTGTACATACTTGCGTCTAGACAAGCGGAGGTAAGTTGCCTGCTTTATTCAGAAATCGTTCACTTCCTTGTGGCCCCTTTCAACTCAATTTCCTCGATTGCTATTCCCATGCTCAGCAGTAGGGTATAATTGTTGCGTAATATCAAGTCTTTCGATGAATATTACTGGGATAGAGGCTGGAAGACAGACGTAACAGGCACCGTTCATTCCTTTGATTTAATAATGCTACGGAAAGTTTCTGGCTTGTTTCTTAGACCTCACCGTTGTGTTTCACACCCTTATCGGGGCTTTTAGCGAGATATATCTCAAAGTATTTCATCGCAGCCTTGACTACGGGCTTCCTTTCATGTTTTCTTTCCGATCACCATTCTGGCCTGGAAAGAACGAGAAAACTAAACAGTTATAGGGTGTCAAGGATTGACGTGAGCGAGCTTCTTGAGAGGATCCAATTCCTTGAGAGATTGTTGAGAGAAAACAACATCCCCTTCCCACCAGCTACGGCTTTCCATTCGAGGTCCGGTCAGCAGGACCTGACCACCGACAGACTTGTGCCATCCAGCGTCTCCTCTCCAGCAGTACTCTCTCGTTCCTCCTTGACATCTCCGGTAACTTCTTCAGTCGACCAGCTTGAAGAAAGCGGAGATCGAGAGCGGGCGCTTATCAAGGGGATCGACCGGGGAAACAACAACGTCACCGGTCTCGACACTGAGATAGAGATACTGTCGAAACGAACAGGGTCTCTCCAGTTTACAGAGGATGGCCAGTTGAAATTCTTTGGCGCTACCTCCAATGTACACTTTCTGAGAACTGCAACCCCATTCCATCCTGATATCCGTAGATGGCCCGACACGGATAACACACCAGAGACCTGGCTGCAACGTGCAGGCGTTGGAGGCACCGTTCCACGGGAAGTGGAAGATCACCTCATCAAGCTCTATTTTACATGGGAGAATCCATATTCGAACGTTGTCCACCAAGATGCGTTCCTAGATGCACGCAAACAAGCCCTCTCAGGATTTCCTGTGAAAAATACCGTCATTGCATCTTATTACTCGGAGCTCTTGGTGAATGCTATGTGAGTCTACCTAGATCTCTGAAACCAGGGATGATTCTTACGCATATTCCAGGTGCTCCTGGGGTGCAATATTCACGGACCGGAAATTTGCAGAGCTTCCCGAGAGACTGCATGACTTTTTTGTGGCCCGGGCAAGAGCACTGCTGGAACGCGACATCGATGATCCGACCATTGCAACAGTTCAGTCTCTGGCCATTATGAGTGGTAGCGAAGCAAGTCGAAGCAGAGATTCCCGTGGCTGGCTGTACGATGGCATGGCATCACGGCTGGCCATTCATTTAGGGCTGCATCTGGACGTGGAGCCATATGTATTGTCAGGGGAAATGACCCGGCAAGAAGCCAACGTACGAAGTACAGCTTTTTGGGGATCATTCGTTATCGACCTCGCGTGGAGCTACTATCTAGGCCGGCGCGTCATGCCGGTGGCTCATGTAAACAGGATTCCGGCACGGACACCATCCCAAGACAGAAACGGACCGCCTCATTACTGGGAGAATTACACTGGAGACTCGACAGATGTGGGAACAACGGTCCGAAGATATCCTAGCCCGTTGGCGTCTATGTGGGACTATCAATTAAAACTTTGCAACATCATGGAAAGACTCCAGAATACATTGTAAGTCCAACTTTTTATCCACCGAGGAAAGGCTGGGGGTTATCTAACAGAAGGTCAGCTATGATAAAAAGACCGGATCGATATCCCAGTTGCGGATGCACACCACAGCGGTGACATGGGCTCTAGATAAGTGGATGGAAGAACTGCCGCCAGAGCTAATGATTGATATTGGCAACGAATGCACCGTCTACCTACCTCATATTCTTTTATTGCATGCCCAGTATCACGAAGCTATGATATTTGCGAATCATCCGTTCATCACACTACCAGGTGCTGGCCAGTCACCGGATTCTCGACGAAAATATGTTGACGCAGCGCACGCTATTACGCGTATAATCGGGATGTACAGGCGGCTGTGGTCGCTGCGTCGAATTAATATCCAGGGCATACATCACATGTTCACTGCTGCTATGGTGCATTTGTATCTGTCTTGCACATCAGAGAGTTCTGAGGTGCATGCCCGTGCTGTTTCTGATCTCCAAACATGCTGCGATGCGCTACAAGAAGCGTCCAAATCACATGAACTGGCTGCCTGGCAGCTACGATCCCTTGACCGCGTGTGCAAAGTATGGTACGATTGGCTGGAGAAAGACGCACAGGCTACGGATAAGCAAGCCGAACATACGAGTGACACCCGCCACACATCACCAGAAGGACCAGAACGCTGGGCTGCCATAGAGCTAGTTATCCAGAAAGCGCTGGGAAATAGAGACTTTAGTCCAGTCGGGGAAGACAAGATGCCATGGATGGATACATGGATGCAAATGCAAGCTATTTCTGGAGTGGATCCGTTCTCGATGGGATATGCATAATCGAGGTCCATTAAGACAACGTTTTCTTGTTTCATGTGTTGATCATTGATTTTCAGGATTGAAATGGGTTGCATAGGAGTTACTCTTAGATGTACGAGTCGACTATAGAGACTTTATATTTTGCCGTGCAAACCTGCGCTGTTGACAGCATAAGGTAGCAGTATCATCCTTCCATTCATCAGCCAACTGCGGAGATTCTCAACTCATTATTCCTCATGACTAACAGGACGTCTTTTCCCTTTTCAGCATTGCCCAGCATCTTCCAAGGTCCTAGTTGGAACCTAGAAGCTTTCTTCTGGACATGGCGATTTTGCTGAAAGATATTTTTTGACTATTATTGTGTCCAGCCTGTTGGGAATATAATACACAATAAATTACTCGAAACGCAGTGTTATAGCGGGATATTTACGTTATCCCACGCCTTTCTGAACTGTGCGTTACATACATAACCGGAGATCGAACCGCCAAACAGAATGGTAATGCGCGGAGAGCCGTTAAAAATGTTTCAGCGCAATCGCTCGGACCAAGGGTCCATCTATGGCTAGCCTGGTTAATACCATCATAGTGGAGACAGATTCTAAATCTTGATTATGGTAAATGCTGGTAAATGACTGAAGGACCGGGACCCAGTTCGAAAAAAGCTGACCTGGTGGGCTGTATTTTTTTTCTTCTTAGCCTGCGACAAGCCCCGATATGATATTACCACGTGTTAACTAGTGCCGGACCGCTCGGACTGTGCTGATAGTTATTATTGGACAATCCGCATCGAAATCAGGGCGCCAACCTAAATCTCCGAGCGCCAACAAGCGCAATGGCCGATGAGATCGTGGAAGTGGAGCCATTGAACCACTTGGCGATGTACCTGTCAGGTATACAAATCAGCCCTGAGAATCTAGCTGGTGGTTCTGGTGTATCTCCGGGTTGACCGTAGCGCCACGATCCATATGGCTTCTTTTGGAACGTACTACCACCGCACACTTTTCCCTTTTTCTCTTGTCCTTTCCTTTTTTGCTCTCTGTATGGACCGGGCCCACGATGGCCTGGCCTAGGCAGTGGGTGCGGTTGCCTCGCTGTATTAGATCATAAAAGATAGTTCAGTTCTCGATATCCATCGTTCTTTGAACAAGGCCGAGAGAAGGACGCACACCAGGCACAGCATATATTGCCGTGATAAAGCGGGTAATATGTTTGCTATGCTGAGAGCCTTGGGCATTGGCCTTGCTATGGGCCATGCTGTTCTGGCCACACAGATCGCAGAACCTGCGCAAAACTGTTCCTCAGTGCACTTTTTCCTTGCACGCGGCACTTTCGAACCCTACCCAGGCATACAAGGCGAACTCGTCAACGCGACCTGCAGCCAATTGAGCAATTGCGACTATGAGGATATCATCTTCCCGGCCATCTCTAACAGCACCAATGGCTTCTGTTGGTCTACCGGATCGGGCGCGCAAAATGGAACCAAGCAACTTATCGATTACGCCAACCGATGCCCGGATACGAAGCTGGTAATTAGCGGGTATTCACAGGGTGCCCAGGTGGTTACAGATATTCTCGGAGGAGGTGGTGGCCAGCTATGGGGTCTCTGCAAGCAATCTGTCAATGCAGCATTGGACACATCCACGAATGCCAGCAAGAACCGTATGTCTTTTCATCCCATATATATACCGGCACCCTGATCTAATGATGTCTTGTGTACAGTTGCCGCTGCTATTGTGTTTGGCGACACGCGGCATACCGCGAATCAGTCTTACAACGTCCTCAGTGGCCGGGGTATAAACGGGTATGCTGTTCGTACGAAGAAAATGCTCACTGCCCTTGACGTCTATGCGACTAGAATGCGCTCCTACTGCGACAAAAACGACCCGATCTGCTGTAGAGGACACGATATCAATGTTCATCTGAACTACTTTGCCAATTATACCAATTCTGCTGCTTCCTGGCTGATCTCGACAATCAATAATGTGACGATACCATACAAAGACGGACTATCCGACACTGCTGCTGCATCATCATATATTGAAGCGAAAGTCTCACCTACCGCATCACCTACCCCAACTGCATCCAGCGCTGCAGGTCAGATTGCTAGCAGTCTGAACATACTTCTTGCGCTCTCGTTAACTCTATGTTTATATTCAGTTGCATAATTGCATTTCAAGTACCGTTCCGCCTAATAGAATGAATATATGGTCACATAAAAAGGAATCCATATGAGCCACCCTACCACGCCATAATGCCCAGAAGTAGTGAATATTGCTCGCATGTAATATATCATACATTGGCGCCAAGCATTTAAGAATCTTATTGACCTTTTAAATGGAATTCCCGACTTCTAATGCCCGGTCTTTCTGACTAGGGTCCCATTATCATGGTCACGACATACGTTGATGCTGCATCGTTATGGTTACCTTTTCTAATTCACCCACGTAAGAGCTCTGTGATTGCACATATGGTCTGAAAATTGCCGAGTGTAAGAGCAGATTCCGTATCTCGCAGTCCTCTGTTTATGGGTATGTGAAATCGGACTGAGACTTGCCTTGACATCACGTGTACACTTAGGACTACGCTACTGGTTAGTTACCTTATGTTACATTGTAAGCACATCAGTGAAGTGTCCCGCACTAGCTAGCCAACTAAGTAATACCAAGAGTACTTAAAGTTGATCTGCCCACTTGTTGGGAATATTACTGTCTTGATTTATGCACCGTCTTTGTCTGCTCCTCCTCTCAAGTTCTACACATCAGATTCTTTCCAGCCATGGTCTACACACTTTATGATAGCACCATTGTGGTGGCCCAAAGTATCCTCAACACTTTATCCCACATCCTCCATCAAGCCGAGAAACGTACTGATGCGGACAATCTGCTGGAGGCTCGCTTGCATGAGGACATGTATCCGTTGACCGATCAAGTCCGCCTGGCGACTCAATTCTCAGAGAATCTTGTCGCAAGGCTGACAGGTCGGGAGCCGGTAACTTTTGAAGGCAAACCAACGACTTTTGCCCAATGCTACGAGCGCATAGAAACGGTGCTGAGAGCCCTCGAAGAGGCCGACAAGAACGTCGTGAACGAACAGGGCGATGTAGTTGCAACTACTAAGCTCGGCCCAGAGAATACGGCTGAGTTGAAGGGCGCGGTGTATGCTCATAGCCTTGCCTTACCGAATATATTCTTCCATCTCACTACCGCATATGGGATTCTGCGAAAAGAGGGCGTGCCTTTAGGCAAGCGAGACTATTATGCCGGTTTCGTTCCTCAACTTGCCGGGCTCCATTAAAACACGAAAATTCGTGCTGAGAATGGGATTATGTCAACATTGTTGTGTCCGAGAGACTGGTTGTACCGTGAAGTCATCGAATCTCGGAGACAGACATCGTACCGAGTATTGAGACTCGGATCCTTGACGAAACCCACCGGTGATCTATATAACCACGAGTATTCATTTACATTAAGCTCTGGGCTCTCGAGGATATGGAGCCGATTGATAACTACGGGTTCTACCATACTATTTACTTCGTTGTTAAGGTAGAATTCTTTTCGGAGGGGACAGCCTCTGTACTTAGTAATATGATGGGAGGGCTGTTGCCTATGAATTGTTACGCGTTCGGCGCCCCTCAATTTTGCTGGCTTCGGGATATCCAAACGACCGTTTAGTGGACCCCACCACGCGTTGTAATATCATAGGCCTTTAGTTGGAAGGCTTGCAGTATCTAGTGCTGACATGATAACTTCGAACTAACTAACTACAGTGGGATGCATTTTGTATTCGACCAGCACTAGTAAATCTATACTTAATACAGTTTAGCATATAATACAAGATCATATTAGCTAATCTAGTATTTCATAACTACTATACCCTCATATGTGGTGTTTGTACTCTAATAGGAATCAGCGTAGAGATATTATATATGATTTAGGCATTGATATTATGCCATGCCTCCTAAATATCCCTGATTATATGCATTTTTATTTTGGTATTTATCCGTAATACTTTACAGACCTTCCTTATTTAGGATTAGATTAGGTGACTAAATTAGTGCTGGTCGAATACAATATTCATCCCACTGTAGTTAGTTAACCCACCGTCCTCGCACGGAAGTGCAATTACTGTGGTGTCGTCGTTGGCATTATTGATTTACAGTGGAAGGAACCATCCCATTCAATTCTTTTCTCCGGTGCCTTATCTAAAGGGAAGCTCGACTATGACACTCTTAGGAGCCATATTGACAGCATGGCCAAGCGGGCATGGTGAGAAAACGGAGTGGCACATAAAAGCACTGACCAGTGAGACCCAGCGGAGCCCTTCAAATACAATTTGCACCTTTATAGAAAGCCTAGATAATGGATGTGAGAGGTAAACCACGAAATTGATAGCCAAATTAGTGATTGGTGAACTGATACCTATATAGCCAATTATCCTACTCTCGTGCTGGGACAGATTATGGCAGCTAATTATCAATACTACATATCAGAGGAGAACGGAAGCAAGATACAGTGACTCGGGAAAAGGAATATTAAATGATTTTCTAGAGAACATAAGATTTCTACTAGACCAAATCGATAGTTCTTCTTTATCTTCACCTTCGTCTTTTACTCCGGTCCTCATGGCCCTGGTTTAACAGACATATATAAATGCGACATTTTCGCTAATGTCCCTACGATATTGCTACAATGCCATTGTTATTCGGCCAGGCAGGAGAGGAGCTTTTAGCTCTTAGGTAAAGCGAAGCCTGTTGTGAAACATTGATTTCTAAGAATTTATTCGTCTGACCTTTCCTTAAAATTGATATTTGAAGTCGGGAGCACGATCTGTCCATTCCTCCGGAGGAATAGCCTCGCCCCGCGCCAATGCCTTATCTTTTCCTGCTTCTCTTCTCTTGTAGATAAACAACACCACCCACCAACCGAGCCATGCAACAGCTAAGCACCCCAGACTCCAGGAATGCCCAAGAGTAAAAGCGGGGGCAGACTCCGTCTGATAAATCTGACCGGCGACCACACCACCAATGTTTGTCAAAGTGAGCAGAATACCTACACTCGCAGCTCGTTTACCGTCAGGGGCACAATTGGAACCGAGCCAGGCTATGTTGGTGCCGGTACAGAGGAAACAAGCTGTTGCGATGAGGAAGGTGGCAAAATAGCGAACACCAGCGGATACATCGCAAAGAAGGATGGCATAGCCCGCGATGCCAAATGGTGCAGAAATTATGAGGGACAAAAATCGGGCCTTATACCTGTCCGACAGAACTGCTCCAACGCCGTATACAGTAGCACCCCAGACATTGACTAAATAGAAGTATTGTTAGCTAATCAAAAGGAAGTAACTGGTTATTAGCAGGAGACGATTCAATGACCGACCTGGAATAACGTAGTACTGGGCTTCTATAGTTGAATAATGAAAACCGTCCTTCAATATGATCGGCAAGAACGTGCCAAATCCTGCAAATGCTGTTAAGATAAGGATTCTTTCTATAGGGAACATATGCAGACCATATAAAATCGTCACGACACAGATCTGGATTACTCCGTGAACCCAACTTTTGATGTCACTTGCCGCTCTCTTGACATCTTTCAGTGTGTAATGGCCATCGCCGCCACTGTATGCTGCCGTGGCCTCAGCGCGAATTCTCATGATGACTCGGTCGTTGTCATTGAGGAAGTAGGCAGTTTCGAAGTTCTTTGGAACAACAAAGATACAGATAAAAGCCCACACAATGGTAATAATACCCTCGATAATGTAGAGCCTGTTACAACATTAGAATCTGTGACTAATTCTCAACACATTCGTGATCGCGTCATACCATCTCCATCCGGGATACCCAGCAGTGCCATCCATATACAGGATCGCATATGCCAACAGACCGCCAAATGCACCAGATAGAGCGGACGCAACTATACTGAGTGTTAGGTGAAACGCTAGAAGTTACGGGAATGCCAGAACTTTACCGAACAGAAACGAGATACGAGTAGCCAGCTCCTCCCGTTTATACCATTCGCAGAGAAACAAGGTCATGGACGGGAAAAGACATCCTTCGAAGAAACCAAGAAGGAGACGTGTTACACACAATGACGGAAAGCCTTGTACGAAGCCTGTGCTCATACATACCAGGCCCCAACAGAAGGTAATCGCAGGGATGACTCGGTTGAACTGCAGTCGCTTGACTAAAATCGAAGTTGGGAACTAAAACGACAAGTTAGGTCCTACTACTTTCTCTCGCATACAAATCGGATAAACGTACCTCAGCGAGGATATAAAAGATGTAAAAGATGGAGATTGCAATCTGGTTATCTTTGTTAGCTCCCTATGCGTAACGGTCTTCTATGGGCCAATATTATTCGTACATTGAGTTGCGATCCTTGCAGGTTGATATCTTCCGAGAGTCCTTGTGTTGCAGCAAAGCCAATCTAAGAAGGAAAAAGAGAGCAATTAGCATTGCGTTACTCTTCTAGATTAGCATATAACATTTATTATCTCTTACATTCCCTCTATCAAGATAGGATATTAGCATAAGCAGCATCATTACTGGTGCGATATAGCAATCCAGCTTCCATAGCACTGCTGCTTCGCGCACTCGGAGAGCGGCCAGTTCATCTTCACCATATTCAATATGCAGCTCGCTCCGTGGCTTTTCAATAATAGAAGACTCCATGATGATGGTTCGTATGCGGCGCTCCATTTCTCTCGATTTGCATCTGTAGGCTGGAAGCTTTTATGGGTCTGGCTCCATATGATATACATAGGTTGTCTAGTCCCCAAAAGTGTACATACTGCTTCCCCAGATTTCTTGGTTTGGGGTAAGAGGTGCCTTGTACCTAACTCCGTGGAGAAGTGAGCTGCGGGCCACTTCTCCCGGGTCATAAACGCCTCGAGGGAATGTTTAGACGTCGACGCCACTTCTTTAGACTCTTAACCCCTCATATGTATCAGCCAATCGCGGGATTTCATTTGCATAAATTAGTGCCGGACGTGCGCATGAGTTAAAGAGCTTGGGGGAGATACAACACATGGAATGGGGTCGGGGATGCTGAGGTTGGGGTAAATCCTCGACTCTTGAGGTACTTACAACCACGAGAAGAACAACCTCATAACATAATCTTAATACTCGCCAATCACCGCTGCTATATAGGTGTATTTATATTATCTGGCTCTATTTACTGTATTGATACGAATAATCGACACGGCAGTTTAGACAATAAACTAATTATAAAGCTCCTTTCAGGAAAAAGGACGGCCGTGGCATACATTTCAAAGCTGGACACATGTTAGTTCGCTGTAAACATCTTATCGAGGTTTTTATAAGGGCCAGTGATTCGATTGGCGGAAATTATGATGCTTTGATTATCGGCTGTAGGTAAGTGCACCTCAATGGAGTCCTAGATCGGTCTCTATGAGGGCATTTGGTACATAGATAAGACTGGCTCGTTCGAAAATTCATGGAAGGCCAATATTTTTGACCCACAGAGCGTATGGCCAGGTGATCGGTCATATCGTCGATTATTATCAGGTTCTATATATAGGATAGAGCGTTCTAGATCGAAAAGCTCTCTTCACCCTGCAATTATGTTACAGCTATGGCCGCAGTAATCTATTATCAAGCAAGCATCCTGGATAACCTAGTTAGGAAGTCCAAGAATATGATAATGTCTGCTTTGGAAAAGGATGGGAGAGACTTATCTTGATATGAAGACAATGCAAGGTGTGATATCCGGGTCCTCATATTTGAGCTTGGGCAAAAGTAAAGAAAGAGTATATGAAATCCCCAATGGAGAGCTGTCTTCGCAGCATAACTGCGGGATTTAAGAATTCATGGTTGACTGCTTAGGATAAATTGGAAGTGGAGTAAGCGATATGTGTCAGGTTTTACATATGTATTCTTTCCAGTGAAGTTAACGATTCACGGTTGTTATCGTTACAAATGTGATATTATCTCTAATTCATATTCTTCTTCCTTCGTACAATTACAATCCAGAAAAGGACAAAATACTTTTGTTTCCTGTGTTAAGGACCCTTTCTTTTTTCTTTTTTTCCAATATCACCAGCTGAATTTACAAGCCCCAGTATGTTATATCTATATATAAACACTGACCAATATCAATTGCGTTCTTTTACATAATGACACAAGAGGGGCTGATCCTATCGAGTTATGGAGACAACCTGGGGCTGCAATGGAAATACGTAGATTAAGTGACAGAGTCATATGTTATGGGACATACACAAAGAGAGAGCCTGTACTCTGGCTCGAGCTATATGACTATGTCTGGACAATATGAACCATGGCGGGTATAGGAAACCTCTGTGTATTCGTGATCTCTTGTGAGTGGGCATTCTTAACTGAAGAAGTATGCCGAGACACCATTTCTAATTTGCTCGATGACCACTTGGAAGACTCCATCCACAACTACAATACATGGGATTAGGTTACTCCTAGAAGAATAACCCATAAGGATGGCCAGAATTGACATACCCGGATGTTACCAATAATGACGACAAAATGTGAGTGACAGTGCTGTGATACCCGCCCTTCATCCGATAACATCTCGTAGCGTCATCTCTCCAACGCTAGTGGGGTACGGAGGAAACCTGTTAGGTTCTCCACAGCAAACCCCTCCTTGTGGACCTGGAATTAGTTAAGATATGGAGGACTAGATTCAGAGAAAGGTATATAGGAGAGTTAGCAGCTAATCCAATGTAGCAGATGTTGCACTAGCCATATCTCTTCAATTATATCAAGAACGGAGTAAGTTTCTCAGTAGGTTCGCTCAGCCGAATTGTATCGTGACCTTTGACTCTAGTTGCACAGAATTTGGACTATTACCACTTCTTTGTCGAGAAGTACAGGAAGGAAAGAGGAAAAATAATTGACGAAATGGCTGCTGGTTCACTTCCGACCGCGATGAAAGCACAACATCTCGAAGTATTGAATACGCCGTATGTACTACGAGAGGTTCCTCTACCCAAGATAACATCTCCCTACGATCTATTGATCAAGGTCGATGCCGCGTCGTACTGCCACACAGACGCTGTCCTGGCTAGTGGTCAGATGTTACCAAATCCGCCATCACTCCCACACGTCGGATGTCACGAATTTGCAGGGACTGTGATTGCAACAGCTCCTGATTCCGTGCCGCCGGCCTCGGAATTTAAACCTGGAGATCGCATTGGAGCCGGGGGTCGCTCGTTTCATCCCTGCGGGATATGTGACGAATGTCAGGACACAACCCATCCGGAAAATGATGTAGCTGGCTATTCTATTTTCTGTCCAGCTTCTTTGAGCAATGGTATCAGTAAGGACGGTGGATTTAGGGAATATGCTGTTGTGGACTCAAGACAGGCCGTGTCAATCCCGACAGAGCTCAGTGCGGTAGATACAGCCCCTATGATGTGTGCAGGGATAACGATCTATGCTGCATTAAAAAGGTGCAGCTTAAAGTCTGGTCAAAGTGTTGGTATTATTGGCTGCGGTGGTGGTCTTGGGCATCTTGGTCTGCAATTCGGTGTGAGGATGGGACTTGATGTGTTTGGGTTTGATGCCGCAGATAAAGCCCTAGAGCTGGCACGTGGGTTGAACACAGGCGCAAAGGTTATAGATTCACGAGTTGAGACAGCAGAACGAATTGTGCAACAAGTTGGCGAAAGCAAGGGAAAGAAATATCAAGGAGAGAAGGGACTTGACGCTGTGATTATCCTCCCCGAGAGCCAAAGGGCATTTGACTACGGGATGAAACTATTGAAAAATCACGGGCGTTGCATCTTGGTGTCATTTCCAAAAGAAGGATTCCATATCTCTTCACACGATATTGTGTTCCGGGATATATCAATTATTGGGAGCTTGGTTGGAAGTGTAAAGAGCATGCGAGAAGCTCTAGACATTGCGGCAAAATATAACATAAAGGCGACATCAAAGTGCTTTCCCTTGTCGAAATTAAACGAGCTTGTCAAAGAATACAATCGAGGATATGGCGGGAAGTTGGTCGTGGATATGTCCCAGGAAAGGCCTGCTTGAACAGAAGTTTGAAAGGAAAAAGAGTAAACAACAGCGTACTGAAGCCAATCTCATGATCACCTTTCCCTCTTCTTTTCTTTATTTTGTTCTGCTGGAAACTCAATTACTTTAACACTTCTTATCACCCTTCCTCAAGCATATCAGCGTAAATGTTCAACGAGTTCCCAATAACATCAACAATTGCCCATGTTTGTGCCCCTTTGAATATCTTTGCCCAGACGCGTAGCACGCCGGCACTTAGTTTCTTGAGGGCGGCAGGAGAGTCTGATGCCAGATCATTCGGAATAGAGAACTCCGTTTCATCTAACATTGTCTTCACCAGGGAGCAGATGCGTTGTTCGTCTTCTGAGACGGGAGACTGGGGGTTAGGTATTGACAGGGCCTCCAGCCATTTACTCAGCAGAAAGCCACACTCGAGAGAACATAAAGAGTGCTGTATGGACCATATAAAGGTCTGTGTCTGCGCCACAAGTCGAATACCGATCTTCACCGGTATACTTAAGGCATGTGCAGAATGTAGTACTGCTCGAACAAGTTTTGGGGTGCGTTTGATAGCTGGGCTCTCTCGGAACGAGTTAGCTATCTGGACGGGGTCGCGAGTGTCCAAAGCACGACATGGTCCAATATCAATATTCAGCCTGATGTATGCAAGCCGCAGAAGTGCGGTCGAGTTGAAGGCTACTGGCCCGTTGGGATCCATTGGGTCAAGAGATGACTCTGGATTCTGCTTCCAGCCTAGCTGCCAATTCTGCAGAGCCTGTTCAAGAGCCGAAACATCATCCGGTAGGAGATCTCCATCGCTATTATATCGACATCGAGCGATCTGTCGAACAAAGAAGATGTGTTGAATGAGTGCATGAATTAAAACATAATTTCCCAACGAAGAATTCCACTCTGTCGGGTTACTTTGCCCACGCGAGAACAGGCGATGCAATGCGACTTGGAAATCAACTTCTGGGCCTGTTCCCTTTCGTACTTCGCGCCATTTGGCAGCCGTCGGCGCTTTGAATTCGGCCGCACTGCATGGCATCGTTAATCGGATCTCAGAACTTAGAATCAAAGAGGGGATATTGTACACGATACAATGAAGGTTAAAGAAACAGAAGACGATAAACTTAGTCCGTTTGATGGTTTCGGCTCGAATCCATTCTTCCCAAGTGACATTTACTGGTAATGGGTGGCTTTTAAGCCCGTCATCCCTGACGAGAGTCGCAAGAATGCTTTGAATGGCAAGCGCTTCCCGAAGGATTTCCTTGTGTTTGGCCCAGGTTGCCATAGCCATGAGTAAGAATAATGCCTGTGCTGTCTGCATGAGATCTTCCGATGTCGAGCCATCGTCGTCAAGATGCAGCTCGGGCGGTAAACCAAGAGGCCCAGAAACAGACTGACTGCGCTGTGCTTCTATATTCAATAGATTGCTGGGGCTGTTGAATTCTTCACCGAATTTATAGACGTGTGATGATTCTAGCTCATCCTTGCGAGATGCTAGTCTAGTGTCCCTTCGCCGAATACGTCGCATTGCGATTGACTGGCTTACACGGAAAAGTTCCACTCCCTTTTCACCTTCGAAGCAATACTGTGCACCGACTGCGGCAATTGCGAGAATAAGTTCGATCGAGCAATTCTCAATTGTCATTGACGGTATATGTAAGCATGGCATGTGCTCATGAAACCCGTTGATATAAGCGGCAAGATACCTGGCGAATGCCAACCGAGATGGAAGCCGAAAGTTCTGCGGGATGATGCCAGCAAATTCTGTTAGCTTCATGGATATGAGCTGTCGATCGTCCACTGAAATATCTGATAATTGACGCGGTGATGTTATCTCTTCGAATGTGACGCGGCTCGTTTCTTCCGGTTGCAATGATGGGAGCCGAGACCCAAACCGCGAAAAGGAGCTTGACTCATCCATATGACCATCGTGTTGTGCTTGACCAGTATGTAAATTTGAGTTTCCTTGGCCTGGAACGAAGTCTGGTGGTTGTGTTATTGACTCTGGCGAGAAGAATGGAATTGGCTGCTCCGCACTAATGAGTGATGAGAAGTGATGTGAAGCTAGTGGCCCATTCTCGAGAAAAGCAGAAAGGCTATCCATTGGATTATCGAATTCGAGACTTGACATCAGGTCACCAACGGGATGAGGAAATTGGTTCTGCTGCCGGAGCAAATTTTCCGGATTAGTGGTCTCCATTGCCGTATCGTCGTTGATATTTGGTGCATCTTTGGTTGTCATGTCACCTTGAAGCACTGCCTGTTCTGCAGCCATTGATAACGTTGCCAGAGGAATATCGTGGTTGCTGTTGGGTCCATCGTGTACTGCGATCGAGTTGCTCTGAAACTGGATTTGTTGTTGACTGTCGAACCGTACCGATGGGGAGAACCGCTCCAGCGGCGAGATCTGCGTCGCTGGGACAGGACTGGTTCTTTTACGCCGTCCGACTCTGCGAGGTCGACAGCCCTTATACCCAGAGGCATGCCCACCGGCATTCCTCTCACTGCCCTCCCTGTCGTGTGACAGTCTCTCGTGACGTATCAATAGATCACTTCATATAATTAAGCACTAGATTTCATGTCTACCACCAAGTACAAAGGGCATACCTTCTCGTGAATCGACTTTCACACAGGTCACAAACAAATGGTTTTTCTTGGGTATCTGTTGTCGTCAGAATTCCAGATATATACATCATTCATGAAGGAGAGGCCTAGTCTCACGGGTCCGTTCATGGCGCTGCTGATGCTCTAGACGTGCGAATAGCCGTTGACAATGCTGACATTGAAAGCGCTTCTGTTTCTTTTCGGTCCATTGAGCCCGGGTCGGAGCATCGGGGGACCTTCCGTTCTTATTGGCCGTTGTCTCGAGCATCTACAACAAACTAAAAAGATCTCTGGCCTTCAGCCAAGAAGAATTGGATATGTGGGATAGTTGTCGTTGGAGAAAACAGATGACTGCTGCCCAGATAGAGGATGCTTAGAGTCGAGCAATCCGAAGAAGACCCATCTAGGTTCATAGCCGCACAGAATGCGGAGGCGTGGAGGTAACTAGTACCTATGGTAACTAGTTAACCTAGATCTGGTCGGGGAAGCTGAGTCAGCCCCCGCATTAACGTTAACTAACTAACTATTTAACAACTATCGGCTGTAATCAGTCACAAAGTGTTGGGTCCAAAATGGTCTCCGGTTATCACTGTCTCCCATTATGTTCATACCTTTACTTTATACACTCATTCTCAAACATATGTATCCCAAACCTAAGGGGTTTTGTATGGGCTCCGAAACCTTTTCCCGATCTGTTGGATTATTGCAACGCGACTAATTGCCAAGATTCTGTAATGCACTTCTGGTGATAAGTCTGCTGCTCGGTAGGCTGCATGAAGAAGACTCCTTCATTAAGCCTTCCTTCGAAGTAATACATGTGGAAAGTGCAGGCAAGTGCGGTTTTACGTATGTACAATTTGGACTGCATTAACACTGAATTTAAGTAAATCGTGATGCGGTGCGCGAACATTCTTGATATCCACCCTTTATGGAGCAGTGTCCAATACTTCGATATTGGAATGAGGAAAATGGAGCAATGCTTCCTATCTCGTATATACTTTTCATCTTTGCATTCGTGTGCATCCAAATATCACACCCCAAGCTTTCAATAACACCCGCAACCGCCGGGAACATACAAGTAACATACTCATGCTACTTTGTTTCCTAGTTCTCTTGGATGCTCCCCGGTAGCCGCCATTTCGTCCAACACCTTCTCTGCTATCTTCATTGCGTCTACTCCTGCTGGGACCCCACAGTACGTGGTAGCATGGAGAATGGCCTCGCGAATCTCGACTTCTGTTAGACCATTGTTGATAGCCCCTCGAACATGGACAGCCAACTCCGGTGCGCGATTTAATGCCATCAACATGCCAATATTGAGGAGACTGCGTTGCTTCCGATCCAGGCCGGGACGGGTCCAGGCATATCCCCAACAGAACTCCGTAACAAGTTCCTGTCCTGCTCGAGAGAATTCCGTCGAGCCGTTGGCAAGAGCCCGGTCGACATAGGCATCACCAACAACCGCACGACGGATCTTTAGACCTTCGTCAAAAAGTTTCTTATGCAAGTCGTTAAGCTTGGGGTCCGTAGACATTTTCTTAATCGTAATCAAGTGGTGGTTTTTGGAAGATCTTTGGAATCGTAAGTAGGACTTTCAAGGACTGGACGGATTTGAGATGCGCAAGCTCAATGAATTCCGACGACCGGCTTCAAGGTATGTTATATTCGAAATCAGTAGATAAAATATTACTCTATGAAGTCAATTAAATGTTCTACAACGATCTCAGCATCGGCTCATATGTTGAGGGCCAGGTCTTGGGGTTTTTGGAGTAATATTGGAGAAATGGGTTGCCCCACCGTATGTACATACATACATACATACTCCAACAAGCGGCAGAGAACTTCAATCTGCTTAATGAAGGTCGCTTGAACCAAGTAGGAAACATCCTCTGATACGATATTCGTGGAAGATTTATTACATTGTCCAGAAGTACCAAACGGGCTTTCATTTCTATTTCGATTATCGTTTCTCTTGGTTTCCCCACCCCTCTCCCTTCCCAAAAGAAGTCATTTTTTTCTCGATGCTACCTTGTACGCTACATACATGATGTTTTCGTTGTACTTTTGTATTGCGATATTCTATTCTTGGAGTTTGTTCTGCCAGTTTTCATGACCCCCCAAATATCGATAGACAACTCTAGAATCAAGGTCCCGACATCGAGGATCCTTACTTGCCCCATCATATACATGCAATCCAGCGTCGCCTAAGGCGAGATTTGCGTTCACACGACGGGCCATGTCAACTGCGAGCCCGAAGTCTTTCCGCATAAGCTGCACTTTAAACCCATTCCTGTAGCCATTCGTCGAAGGAGCCTCTTCGCAAATACCTGGGACGGGATTGAACTTATCGCAAATAGTATTTTGAGCTGTACCAGCCCTGAATACCTTTGCAAGAACCCTTGGGTCCAATCCGGAGCGCATCCCCATATTCATCGCCTCGGAGCACGCAATGGCAATAACACCAGAAAGATAATTATTAGAAAGCTTTGCTGCTAATCCAAGGGATGGACCTCCACAAGGAATGATTTGCTTTCCCATTACACCCAGCAAATGTATTAAATGGGGAAGGTTAGGGTCGTCTTCTGCACAACCCAAGAAAAAAGCAATCGTACCCTTTTGCGCACCGAGAACTCCACCGCTGACAGGAGCATCATAGAATAGGGCTGCTGGAAAGTTTTGAATAATGTGGTCCTTGACAGCTAAACTCGTAGCTGTATCGATAGTTGAACAATCGATGAGAAGTTTTCTCGATATATCAGTAGAACATATACCAGTGTTATCATCTAGATAGACTGCCCGAACATGTGCTCCTTCTGGTACCATTGTGATAATGATCTCCTAGGGTAGTATTCAAGGTTAGATAACTTGGACTGGAGAGATAAGGGGATATCTGCCGGTTGTCAGCTTACCGACTTCTCCGCTACATCCTTCGGGCTTGAACCCTTGTAGACCTTATTGGGATATTCGGCGCATATTTCGTCGGTAATTCTTTCAACGATATCAAATATATAGACTTTCACTTTCCCGGGAAGCTTTGTCGTCAGATGCTTCACCATTGGGGCTCCCATAGCCCCAAGGCCGATAAAGCCCACGGTATTACAATCTAGGACGCCAACCATTGCGGTTCCGACAGAACGCTACTTCAGCGGGATAGTTATGTAACGTGCAAGATAAAGAGGAAGGTTAGGTTGGAAAATTCCACGTTAATAAATTTGATACAAAAGAAACTCGGAAATGACGTTCTGGGGAGAGTTGGGGTAAATACCAAGTTCCCCCACATTGTTTGAAATCGGCCGAACTAGGATCTGTAGTTCTATAAGATCCAATGTGGGGTACATGCCCGGTTTTACCCCGACATGAGATTTGAAACAAGGTTCAGATAAATCGACGTTGATTGTACATAGTTACTACAGCTGTAAACTTCATGGCCGATTCTATCTTAGCATTATTCAGTAAACCATGCCCCTTTCTGGCATGGAGCCAGCGAGTCCGTTTGCCCTTGCCGGAAAATCAACAATCAAGCTCCACGCTCTTTCAGCTGGTCATCTTACCTTGCCCGAACGCTTCTTTGTTCATCCTGCTTCTCAAACAGCCAGAAGAACTGTCCCTTCTTTATCATTTCTCCTTCAACACCAGCATCCAACATCGAAGAAAATCACTCGTATTGTTTTCGACCTTGGATTACGACGGAAAATTGAACGTTATCCTGAACCAATCAGACGACATGCTGCGACAAGAAGCCCTCTTACTACGGATCCAGATGTTGTCAAAAGCCTTGCCGCTGGTGGGCTTACACCAGACGATATAAACTATATTATTTATTCGCATGTAAGTCAGATATTGATTTGCTATATCTCTGGAATCCTAGAAAGTGATAGGTTCCACCAGGTACACTGGGACCATGTCGGAGAGCCACGGGACTTTCGAAAAAGTACGTTTGTTGTTGGCAATGGTGCCCTGGACCTCCTCCGTGGAATATCCGAATCCTTACACGGGAGCCATTCGTTTTTTGAGGCGGACCTTATTCCTCCAGAGAGAACTATTGAACTAGGAGACCCAAGGGAGGTATCTATAAATATCAAACCGACCTGCAGAATGAATTCAGTTGGGGAACTCGATTTCCACCAACCATGGAAAGCAATCCCGGATCTACCTCATACGATTGATTTGTTCAACGATGGCAGTCTTTACATAGTAGACGCCCCAGGCCATCTTCCGGGGCATATCAACATGCTTGTCAGAACTAGCGTGGACAAATACGTTTACCTGGCTGGTGACGCTTGCCATGACCGACGAATAATGCGCAGACAGAGAGATATCGGGGAGTGGCACGATGATAACGGCCACATCTGCTGCATCCATGCGGATAGGAAAATGGCTGAGAAGACAATTGATAGGATACGAAAAATGGAGCAAAAAGGTGTGGAGATCATATTCGCTCATGACGTTGAATGGGAGGAAAATCCTCGGAACATGTCTCGTTTTCTCGGACCCCGGTTATAGGATAGATTCTTTTTCTTCTTTCTTGATAGATTCGATCATTGGGTATTATATTTCATATTCGAGAAGAGTGGGCTCTCTGGCAATATCGCAGCTATTACCTGTAAACGCTGAGCTACTTGCCAAAAGTGAGAATCTACATATTCGTTACGACTTTGCCAATAATTTCCTTTAACTCTGTATCTATTCGTAGCTTTAAATGCTCCCCGAATATTAAACAGACTAGAAACCCCAGAAATCTTTTTTATTACAGTGGTGCAGGTTACCCCATGGTGGAATCGATCCCCGCATATTCTCCGCATGAACACTGCACTTGATAGACCGAGAAGTCTACCCCATTCCAAAACTTTTAATATACTTGGAAAGTGAAAAGCAATTCCCACAACCAGATTCACTACTAGTAATATTCTTTGGGTATTCTATAAAGTCCTATCATCGATTCGCAACACATGACGCCTCATACAGTTGAAGCTCTCAAACAGAGATTTACAGACGAAAATGGAGAGCATTCCTGGACTGAAGGCTGGCAAAGCCTTCTCAAACAGAGTCCTGAACTATTCGAGACGTCTCTGAATCTGCGCGCGGTCCCCAAGAAAAAGCAAAATCTCTCCCCTAAAGTCCAGCAGCTTGTATCTATCGCCGTTGACAGTGCCTCCACACACCTTTACGTGCCTGGGATCCAGGAGCACATAACATCGGCACTGAAAGAGGGTGCCACGGTAGCAGAGGTCGTTGAAGTTATCGAATGTAGCAGTACTCTTGGTATCCATGCATGCAACATCGGTGTACCCATCCTTATGGAAGTCCTTCGAGAAGAAGGAATTTACGCATCGCACCCTACTGCCGGGGCTCCCTTGGATGCAAGAAGAGAGAAGCTGAAGGCAGAATTCACAGCGAAACGTGGATATTGGCATGAATTTTGGGAGGACTTTCTAAGGCTTGACCCAGAATTCTTTGAAGCATATCTAGATTTCTCTTCTGTCCCGTGGGTCAAAGATGTGAACGGAGAAGTTAAATGTACTGGAGCTTTGGAACCGAAGGTGAGTAGTTATAGACTTCCGTTTTGTTTCTTCATATTTGTCTGAGACTTACTCCTCTGTTACGGACCGAATGGTACAGACAAAAGAGCTGATATACTGCGCCTTTGATGCCGCTGCAACGCATCTCTACAAGCCCGGATTAAAACTTCATATGCGGAATGCCATTAGACATGGCGCGACCCCAGAGGAAATAATGGAGGTTCTGGAGATCGCTGCGCTCCTGAGTATTCATACCGCAACAGTTGCTATGCCTATTCTTGAACGGGAAGCCGCAAGCTTATAAGTAAACCATAGGATTATATTTTTATGTGGCTGCTTTTCTCTTAATGGAGGTTGCGTGGCAATCGAAGTGGAGTGGCTACTGTGTCTATGTCTGTTACGCGGAAGAAACTATGTGCATAAAGGGGAATTCACATTTCTGAAGTTGTTCTATCTTCACTTTTGAAAATGTGGTATCAACATATATCGCTAAAAGCAGTAGCACGATTATGGGTCACTTGACGAACATGATATACTACTCCTTTATACTATGATGGGTATACAGTATATGTTTATAAGGGAGCAAATTACATACTATATAGTATATCCCGCTTTAATAGATAAAATGACACAAACAAGCACCTTCGATATAATGTAATGGAGGCATATGGATCGATGTGTCTCTTGCAGGGACATGATGGCTGGAAACCATTCGTTTCTTACCTATTATTTCTCTCACTCTCATTCAACCATTTATATACTACCCGAGCATCTTTACCTTTATATCGCGGGTCACTAGCAGCCTCGGAAAATGCTTCCAGGGTCGGTTTATCTAGGATGGTCCTTGCGCCTACCATCTCTGCTAACTCACTTCCCATGCCCAGAACCTTCTTGCATAGTTCGATGCGGAAGCCGCCCTCGTACCCACGGCTAGCAGGTGCATTGGCGTGAACCCCAGGTACAGGGTTACTCTGCGAGGTTACCCAGCACTGGCCGCCAGAGACATTAATCACGTCGGTTAGGAGATGCGGGTCAAGACCCATTTTGACACCAATGTTGAGTGCCTCGGATGCTGCCAACGACGTGATGGCGGACAGATAGTTGTTGATAATCTTGAAAGCCGTACCAGCTCCCACGAGCCCGCATGCGAATATTGAGTTAGGATTGCCCATATGCGAAAGAACCGATTTCACTGAAGGAAATACTATCTCCGCGTCTGTTGGGTTCTTGCTGTCACAGCCGACCATGAAGGTAAGCGTGCCGGCCTCTGCGCCCATAGGGCCTCCAGAGACCGGAGCATCAATGAAGGTCAGTGTAGCTGGGGATGGAAGAGATGCAGCCGTCTCTTTCGAAGCTTTTGCAACTTCCAGGATTGTAGAAGTTTCAATGGTCCCGCACTCGACAATGATCTTTTTCTGTGGCGACAACTTCGCTGCCGCAACAGCGCCAGACAAAATGCCGGTATCGGGATCCAGATATACAGCTTTCACAGCTGGGCTACCTGGCAGCATAGTAATGACTATGTTCTGCCATCAGGTATGTGTCAGTATAGTTTTGGGTTTTTGACATCTTCGGAAACCTCGATAGTGTACACCTACCGCTCTCCCCATAGCCTCATGCCCATTCTGAACTGCCTCAACAGGACCTTTGCCTTGCACCTGCTCCTGGAATCTTTCAAGGGAGTCTTTGCTCACGTCACATATCAAAAGCGTGTAATCGTGAGACAGTTTCGAGCGCAAGTTCACTGCCATCGGATACCCCATCACTCCGAGGCCTGCATCATTAATTGAGCGTCACTAAAGTGTCATAGGAGACGAAAATGATAGAAACGGGACAGGCGATCAGAAAATACCAATGAAAGCAATTGTTCTGTCTGGAGAACTCATTGTCACGGTCGAGAAGACGTAGTACTATCGATATCTGACCCCGAAACTCAAAAGAGAGCTATGGTAGGTAGCAATTCACAGACGAATACAATATCTGTAATCAGCTAAGAAGATCTCAGCAGGATATATGGTTTTCGTTAGCAAATAATCTAGTCATATAAGCCAAGAGACGCAGAAACTAAAGACCAGAACACCCTCATCCGTTGATCAACACACCCGAGTCCAGCGCCTCCGCCTACGCGTGCCTCTCCAAATACCACCTGGATCTAGATCACTACCTTCGGGGCAAAACGTGCCTTTACCGATCTACGCACCTCTTGATTGGTGCTCCTTGTCCATGTGCACGACTGAAAAAGCCCTCACATGCCACAAAACGGGGGCATTGTATTCATAGAAGTGGAAGTACAAATAGTGTTGGAGATAGGAGTTAGTTGGGGAAGATAGGGTCGGAGAAGCTCTGGACGGACGGCCCGCATGACAGCGTTGAGTTGACTAAGTATGTAGCTGCCTGTCCTCCCGTGTTCCCTTTTCGCTCTCTCCGAAATGGACTTGCGCATCAGCCAATGACATGTCTGTCGGGGACTGAATAAAATATTGTAACCAAAGAGAAAATAACGCGCTCCGACTCTCTCTTGTCCATGATAGAATGGGTTGGTTAGTAATATGTAGTTTCCTCTTGAGTCTTTACACGTTTCTATGTACATACTCATGTTAATTATTACCGAACGATACTGAGAGAGGCTTATATAGAACCCAGTAATAATAGCATGCGTGACCCCATATTTTGTCGCAGTTAGAGATAATTCAAAATCACCTGATCAAGGACTGAGTACACTTCTTAACTCTCCTCTTGTAGTACTCACCTTGGCCCCTTCGTATGTAAGCAACGCGAGTAGAATAAAAGAGCAAGGAAAGCAATTTCTACAAGGTCCCAGGCAAAAACCTTCCCCGATTGCTCTCACTCCATGTCTTGTCATGTGCGACCACAACCCCAATCCCCTCTGCAGCGTCTAGCAATCGCCCAACGCGATTGATTGTATCTCGAGCGAGGCCCACGTCAACGTGTACACTGCGCAAGCCTCCACAACCATCATCGTACATGGCAATATCCTTCTCACCTTTCAGAATCCGTATGTCGTGGCAACAGTCACCGCCGAGATATACCCATTTCCCGGGCGCGATGCGCGCGAGCAGGTTGATGTGACCATAAAGGTGTCCCGGGGCATCGATGATATATAAACTGCTGTCCGAGAAGAAGTCGATGGTTCGTGGGAAGAGGGATGCATTATGTGGAAAAGCGGCCCAAGTGTGCGTGGTTTTCTTCGGTGAGGGACTGGGAGCGCCGGGGAGAGTTTCTCCAGTAGGTGGTAGTTCAAGCGTCCGGAGATGTGGGAGCATGTCTGGATCAAAGATTTCGGCAGGATAATAAGGACTGGCGCCGTGTTTGAGCAAGTCTATCGTGCCAGAGCCGACGATGAATTTGGAATTTGGAAAGTCGCTGGGTGTTCCCACATGGTCCCAATGGACATGGCTGAGGATTACATAGTCGACATCATGAGCTGGATCTATTCCGCCAGATCGCAAGCTGTCTGCTACATCCGGTCTGGTTTCGATGGGCTGGCGTTGGGATATGTGTGCCTGCTGTGCTGGGGGGTATTTTGTGAGATCGCGCTTAAGACCGAGGTCGAAAACAAGCTTCGTTGATGAGCCGCCATTAGTTGATGGATGCTGGATAAGAAACGATAGAGATGGAACCGTGCTTTTTCTTTTTGGATCGGCATCTGTGACGAAAAGAGATTCTGGGAGAGTAAGCATGCCCCCTTCTAGAGCCGATATGGTCACATAAGTCTCGTTGGGAGAGGTGGGTGGTACAGTGAATGGTTTGTATTGGTCTTTATGCGCCATTATAAATGTGGGAACTGGTATAGGTGGAACGCCAAACCAATCTAGAAGGTATAAAATAAAAGAAATCCTATTTCTGTTATTCTGCTTAGCTGAGTTTTCACTTTTATCAGGTAGTGGAAATCCCGTTGCCATAATTTCTGATGCGGGGAATTTGGATGATCGGGGAAAAGCTTGGGGAAATACATATAACGGCTGAAGAGCCCGTAGTTAGTATATTTGGAGTGGATTACCAATAACAATAAACACTACTCTTGCACTGTGAGTTGTGCGCTCTTCTCTGACATTATAAGAATCAATATTTGTCGGCATGTAAAGAGGACGTCTGATTTGTCTACCGTATTTCCATGGAGTTGTCATCGTACTCAGATAGAGCCTGCCGTAGTCATCTGATCTAGATTCTTCGCATGTCTGTCTATGCTTCTGCTGTCGTGTGGCTTCTCAGTTGAATTCCAGCTTTTAATATCCCGAGGAAGTGCCATTTATGCCGCGTTGGCGTGAGTTGTTATATGGGTGTCTGCTATCGTTCTTCTGTCAATATCAGAGAGAAAGTAAATACGCAGAATTACCGACCGTGAGCTGCGTTGCACTGTATATTGAACTGTTCTTGTACTCATTTACAACTGCTATAGGAAGGCCGAAGTATATTAATCAGTAAGTAAGTTCAAGGTTCTCAAGGGCTGGAACTAGTGCTCTGGAGAAGCTGTCATCCTCTATCCTGTGGATGTGTGAATTAAGCGGAATGCGGAACGAGGCAAGCGATTGCCTATTGGTGGTACTAGGTCCCTAGGGACACAAAAAAGGCAAGACAACGATATAGATTCTTATATATGTTATGGCTTATGTATGTTCATTATACAATTGTCCCCCTGATGCTACATCCACGGCGATCGCCTCGCGCAATCCTACTACATTAAATAAAGCTTTCGGGCTGGTCCCTGCTCTGATGGCTTGCGTTCCTGTCTTCTTCAGCATCCTAACAGCATCTTGAACTGCTCCGTATACAGATCCAAGTGCCAGACCGGGAAAGATAATCATCCGAAACCCAAGCTCCTGAGCCGCTTGCACCGAAAGATCAGGAGATACACCCCCAGGAACAGCATTAAACAGAACGGGAGTCGGCTTTAGCTTCTCGCATACTTCTTTAGCCTCCTCATTCGATGTAACTGCTTCCAGGAATGCCACATCAGCCCCAAGCTCAATGGCAGCTCTCAACCGCGAGACAGCCTCCTCTAATCCTAGTGACTGCAAGGCATCCGTTCTCGCAATCAGGACAATGTCACCATGTGCTCGTTTACGTGCATTAACAGCAGCACGGATACGATCGAGGTACTCATCCTTGGAGACGAGTTGTTTGCTGCGCAGATGGCCGCAGCGTTTAGTAGTGGGCTGATCTTCGAGGTGGAGGGCGGCGACTCCGGCACGAATGTACTCGGTAACGGTTCGATCGACCATCAGAGACCCTGGGCTGTCAGTATTGATCATATGCAGGTTATCAAATACAATACAACCTACCACCGAATCCAGTATCTGCATCCGCAATCAATGGCACTGATGGGTCTAGGTTGGCGATCATTTCTGCGTTTTGTCGCATTTCGTTGAGGGTAATAACTCCCAAGTCGGGCTGCCCAAGTCGAGATGCTGTCGTGCCAGCCCCAGTCTGCGAAAAAAAAAAAAAAAAAATGATGATGAGCCAGTCTCATGGAATAGTAGTTTAGTGAACCATATCAGACCATACCATATATAAAGCGTCGAAACCTTCTTGTAACGCGATTCTAGCCGTGAGGCCATCGTATACACCAGGGCAGACCACAATTTTACTCTCGTCAGCCAGCAACTGGCGAAGCTTGGCTGCCGCCGGAGATGTCATCTTGATAGTAGTGTGCTAAAGGCTACCTGGTTCAAAGAATCGTAGAAACTGTGTCTGATTCTATTACTTATACATCTGGTGACAAATGCCTCCGGCCCGCAAGCGGGCCTACGCCGCCCCGAGCTTGTAGAGCGGCCTTGCTTGGCATCGGGGATTTATAGCCTTACGTGCGCAAACATATTGTCCCTTCAATGCCACTCAATCAAAAATCATTTCTTGACTAACTGATCATCATGGACGAACGACAACGGTCCAGTCTGTCCAGGCTACTTCAGGTCCTGCAGCAGAGTAGGAATGTCATCTTATCGCACAATGACGGTGCAGTCCAATCTTTCAGCAGGTGTACATATATATATTACTGACTCGTAACAGAACAAGTCCTGGCCAGAACTGCTGGGTTTCTAAAACAAGTGTCTCTTTTGATAAAGCTTCTCAAGAACGACCATCCTCGTGAATGCAATGCCCTTTCTGATGTGGCCATAATATGTGGCCAACCCCCAGAGCTTGGAGGCCTTGGGCTGACGGAGTCTGTCACTACGAATGATGATCAAGAATCAGAAATTCTTTTTTTGGTATCTGCTTGGCTAGAGTCTTTGAACTCGACAGATAGAGCGAAGTCGCCCCCTGTCCCACTTTCCATCCGACCACCTGGTCGACGGGGTATGACCTTAAGCGAGAAGATATTCGCCCTCCATGACATCGACAGAAAGGGTTCTATCGCCGCTGGCGAGTTAATCCGAGTAGATGTGGACTGGGTCATTGCATCAGAAGCTTCGTGGGCGGTAAGTGTAAAGTTTCTCCTGGTGATCCGGAGTCAGTTCTGATGTTTCTTGCACATAGGGGATGGAACGAACATATAACATGCTAGGAAAACCAGGGATATTCCGTAATGACCGTTTCTGGCTGGCTGGTGACCATGTCGTAGACCCTCGAGTGAATGGAAACCCCAAAGTCCGGGCCTTGATTGACGCAAGTGAACGTGCCAAAAGAGTCTTCAAATTGACAGATTACCAGGGAATGAATGTATGTATTTAGCCATTCAGCGCTCGATGTACTCGTCTGATCAAGCGTATAGTACACCATTCTTCACACCGAGTTCTACAGAGAACGTGCCCAACCTGGAATGGTAGTTATCGGATCCGACTCTCATACCTGCTCATCCGGAGCCCTGGGCTGTCTAGCGATTGGCCTGGGAGCAGCTGATGTTACTTTACCCCTGGTAACAGGAGAGACCTGGTTCAAAGTTCCCGAATCAGTGAATGTCCGCTTGGTTGGGACTCCCAAGCCGGGGATTGGGGGGAAAGATACAGTTCTCTATATATTACAGCAGCTAAAGCGAAATACTGTTGCAGCGGATAGGATCGTTGAATTCAGCGGACCAGGTTCGAAACACCTTTCCTGCGACGCACGATTTGCCATCTGCAATATGACAACGGTAAGCCTTAATTCCACCTTCAACACGAAAGATGCCCTGACAGATATAAGGAATTTGGGGGCATTACTGGGATATTCGTACCAGACGAAATCACGGAAGCCTTTGTCCAAAGACGTCGTCTTTTTCGACACAAGAATGGTGGTGTTTATTTCAAGCCGGACGAAGATGCTCTATACGCCGAAGTCCATACCATTGATCTTGGGGACGTCCGTTCTTTCATAGCTAAATATCCCAATCCAGATGATGTGGTACCCGTTACAGATATTGGAGGCATGGATCTAGATGGATGCTTTATTGGAGCCTGTACCACTGCAGAAGAGGACTTGATTCTGGCTGCTTTAGTTCTCGAACAGGGCCTGAAAAATGGTTTCAGACCCATTCCTAGAGGAAAAAGAAAAGTAGTCCCGGGATCGATGCCTATCCTGCATCGACTGCGGGAATTAGGACTCATAAAAGTCTATGAGGACGCTGGATTTGAGATCGGTATCCCAGGGTGCAGTTATTGTGTTGGGATGTCGGCAGATCAAGCTGAACCCGGAGAAGTGTGGCTTTCATCACAGAATCGGAACTTTGAGAATCGAATGGGCAAAGGTAAGTTGTTGTTTATATTAGTCTATTTCTCTCACACAAACCGAAAAACCTCGAATATCGGAATACTGGAATGGCATGCGCATGCTGTTGCGGCACGAGATTCGAGCTTACTCTACGCATATGCGTCGTTAGTGGGTTAACCAGCGAAATTAGGATCTATCGGAAACTTAGCCTCCGCAGCAACAGTAGCTGCCTCTTCGTTTGTAATGAGGGTACAGGATCCCCACAAGCTATTGGCGGCTATTGACCTGGACAGATGGAACCGTCTTCGTGGTATTTCTTCCAGTGAAATTGTATCGTCAGTATCTAGTGGTCCGACATACGTCGAACCAAGTGGCTCCGCCACAGACCGAAGATGGTTGAATACCCAGACCCCGGATTTGTGTATCACGGAGACGATACCGGAACGAGTTGTTTCGCGTGACAGTGACTTTATAACAGGGAAAGTTCAACGACTAGGTGACTTCATCGACACAGATGCAGTATGTACAACGTCCTCATATTGCCGAAAAATACCTAGGGGTCTCACATTACCATGCAGTTGGCTCCGGCCATGTTCCTAGTCAACATGAAGACAAACGAAATCAGCGGATCTCATTGCCTGCAGCTGACGCACCCTGAGTTCCGACAACGCGTCAAAGATGGGTTTAACATAGTTGTTGCAGGCAAAGCCTTCGGGTGTGGGTCCTCACGAGAGCAAGCAGTAATGGCGCTTCTAGGTACTTATTCAAACCACTGCAAAGTCTCCCAGCGTCGATAAAATATCTGTCTAATCCCTTCTAGGATGCGGAGTGCAGTGCGTCATCGCCAAGTCTTTCGCCTTTATCTTCCAACGCAACATGCCCAATCTCGGTCTCCTAGGCATTACCATCGCTGACGAGAGGTTCTACGAGGCCGCAGCAGATGGGGCCAGGATCTTGATCGATTTCAGGGCAAATATTCTTGACGTTGAAGGGAGGCACTTCGGTTTTGAGCTTAGTCGGATGGAGAAAGAACTTTTTCATCATGGCGGAATTGCGTCTGCATTCCAGAAGTTTGGAAACAGTCTGTTTGAGAAGATGACAAGTCCAAAAAATCTGGGAGGTGCAAGGGAGATTTCGGCTGATTATGACAAATTGCATCCACGTGCTAGTTTACAGTGGTAATAGTGTGTCGGTATAAAAAGCAAACGCTAGGTAACCTGTCATATCACCCGCTTTTATAATGTTCAAGTTATAGATGGAATCGTATATATTCAGACATATGTTCTTCGACGATAAATGGGCTTCGGCTCCCCTTAGAACGAGAGTCAAGAAAGCAGTCTAGGTTTAGTAGTACTACGTTTCCGTGCCTAATAATTCGACAGAAATCCAGTGACTGTTACCTTCATCGCTCTAAGATGGTTAGTCCACTGGAATATATATATATATTCATAAAGTGTAAATACATTTATCTCTATCACTGCACATCCAAGAACCCATCCCCACCTAAACTGAACGGGAGAAGAGCTAACATCTCCGCATCAACTACGTCTTCCAATGACAACTCATCACCGACATTTGTAACGACCTGAGAAGTAGAACTTGGATGCTGCACGTATATGTCCGAACCTCTTGATCCTATCAGTCGGGGTCAGTGGAATGAGTTCCGAGGCACTTATATATAAGATAACCGACATACCGACGGGAGATGTGCTATCCAGACTTTTCTGTCCACCAAATTCCTCTCTCCAAGTCCACAGAGAGTCATGGACCAGGCTCGCTGCTAAGCGCGTTTTCAATTTCAACCCGGGTTCCTTCTTACGTTGTCTATTGCTCGCCTGAGCACTCCAGAGCTGGGTGAGTATTTTCGATGCCCGCCCAGGAAGATCATTGTCCTCAATGGAAGTTTTGTATGTGAGAAAAATCGCAGCTGTGAAAGACCGTTTCCCATTTTCCGTATCTAGAAAACAGCTGAGGTTGGAGAAAGTCAATTTGAGAACAAACATTGATGCGAGAAATATAATTCGGAAATAGGAAATTGGACCATAGTGTGTGGTGTCGTAGGTAGTATCGAGATCAGTGAAGTTGGTTATTGTTTCGATGGATATGTTGTAGGAACGGAGCAACGCACGTCTGCGGGAATCCGAGTCACAGGTCTCCAGGAGATAGAAGACGTATAGTTGGAGACCCGCACCATTGAGAAGGACTTTGTTTTGGGCTATATGGAAATAGGTCAATAGATTGGTTATTATACGCAAGACACTGGGATTATATAATACCTGATATGTAGTCCGAGAGACTCGCGCAGAGCTCGGTATATTCTCGCTCCAATAGACAAAGAAGCGAGATTCCCTCGCCTGAGCGGGGTAGACCGGTGGCTCCACCTGGGTGACCAGACATAAACTGGCATACCCGGGCCGAGAAGCGGGATATCATGAGCTGGTGCTTGAGCGATGTGGGTATCATCCCAATATTATCTCGATCACAGAGGCGGTCAATCATCCAATCAGAGGGCATCCATATTTGACCATCTGTGCTTGAGGCTCTGTTCCACGCATGTTAGAATTATAGTACATGTTATAACTTCAGATGCAAAACGTACGTCTGCGTTGCAATATAGCAAGTTGCCCATGTCCGAGCCGTCTCCTTTATTTCATCGGAACTTAATTGTCGCTTTGTGCGAGAAAATTCCTGAATAGCTTCGGGACGGTGCAGTCCCAGCCGGACAGCAATAGTGTGAGCTGTAGAAACCAATATGGACGTTACATCAGAAGACAGTGAGGAGGTGGGAAACGGCCACAGAGACAGAAGGAGAATCGCTTGTACAATGTGCCAAGTGTGCGGAGGATTAGCAATGGCATTCCAGAGAATTTTCTTCAGAGGCCCTGTAAGGCTTACAAGTAGGCCAGGTTCCTCTGAGAATCGTCTTGAGGCAATAAAAATGATGACCCAGAAAAGCAAGGGGAAGCATGCGTAGTATTCGTCTGGCGAAACAGCTGGATCAAGGAGAGGCGCATATGGATGATAGCGGTGGAAGAATCTGGTTCTCGTCAGAACATATTACCTCCTTAGTTGGGGATACTAACATTCCAAACAACGTGTCAATTTGAGTTCCCGTGAAATGAAGGTATTCAAAGTTTCTCGGGGAGCTGGAGGGCACAGGTTGCACCAGAGTTGCGGATTCATCAGTCGTCTGCTGCCGGAAAGGACGCGACGGTGTACTATTATCAACACTCGCTCTTGAAGGGTCTGAGAACACGAAACCCTCGGTGACGAAAGGCGAGCGGTGTTCGACGCTTGACGATACATCTGCGTTTAACGGTTCATTCGGAGTTGGTATATCCAACACAGGTTGAGAGTTGGAGATGGATGACCGAAGACGCCGAACCTCCTTCTCTAACTCTTCCAGTCTCCTGTACGAGAATTAGATATATTTATTAAACATCGGGTAGATAAAGTTTGACTTACTCTCTCTTGTTGATACGCTGATAGCTAGTATCCAGTGCACAATCATGACCCATGCGCTGGCACCTGGAGCACGGGATGGGGCCCCCGGTGGATAGCTCACAGCGGATCTGGGTTCGTTTAGTGAGCTACTCATTGTCAAGGCGTGAATAGTGAGAAATATTACTTTCCTTTGCCTGGCGACATTGCCTACATGCAATTCGTTTACTACGATGGCGAGGTAATTGCGGCCCCGGCCCTGATAGTTGCTGTCGACGCGTTGTCCGATCCATTCTGCAACAACGGTATGAATGCGAAATTATCACCAAAAACGCCAGGCAGTAATAATACTGATCAGTTGGATCAGCAATCGGGCAAATGATGTCAGCTGTGATGTCGAAGACGCGACCCCGAAAACGGGCTGTCCGGGGCCCGCAGTTTGCTTTCCACGATAGGAAAGGTTTCCCCGTTCGCGGGCTAAAGTACAGTACATACATGCTCAATATTTTCTAGGTACCCAGCCATGTCCTTGTCAACCTATCTTGTTCATTCAGAGGTAATAAATATTCGCGACAGCAGAACCATCCAGATGTCGAAAATTATTGAACGATCACTGGCTTGGCTTCTCTACAATCGTCGTGGCCATGACACCGGCTTGCTCCACAAATCCGCTTCCTTCGCCCTGCATCCAACACCAACAATAGAGCTGGAATGTTCAATCGGCCCCTCAGGTTCCCCTATACCATTCAAACACAGCTCGTTTGGAGACGGCCATTTCCCAACGATATCTTGGACACAAATTCCGGATGCTGCGGAATATCTTCTCATCGTCGAAGATCCCGATGCTCCTCTTGCAGAGCCTGTCGTGCACGGAATCTACTACTGCATACCTGCCAACAAGTCCAGTCTGTCTCATAACGACTTTTGCCCTACTGGTGATCCGGGTACCTATAGCCTGAGTGGGGGTTTTAAGTACGGAATCAATCGGAGGAAGGTTGTTTATATGCCCCCAAGAGGATTTCTAGGTCATGGACCTCACCGGTATTTCTTTCAGATTGTGGCTTTGCAAGAAGCGTTTGATTTGAATAAAATATCACTTCCTGTGTCAAAGGAAGAAATTATCCGGGAATTACAGAATAAAGTGATATCTTGGGGGTGCTGGATTGGAATTTGGGAGAGGACCGAGTAATAGAGTTAGTTATCTTGAAATAGCAGCAATTTGATGCCATATTTGTTGTGATTGCAGCAGTCAGTGCGATGATACCACTGGACTGTACGGCCATTTTTTTCTTTTCTTTTTTTTTCTTTTTTTTTTCTTTTTTCTTTTTTTTTTGACAAGGCTTTCATAATTTGAATGGGTAACTAGTGAACTCTTAACTAATTGGATACTACTTAACTGGTATCAAGCAAGGTTTGACCTCGCCGTTAGATCAAAGCGCAGTCCGCTGACGGGCCGGTAACGGTCCGCCGATAAGACCCTGTATCATGATATAAAGGCGCCTCGGTACGCATACATGGGTCATTTAAACTATTGAAATTTATACCAATAGCCATTAATCAGCATTCGCAATGGTACATGAAGAAGCCCGAGAGGTTGAATCTGGTGAAGGGGTCACCCACCGATTATGTTCCTGGGTAAATGGGCTGACACTGGAGGATATCCCTGAAGATATCAAGACTCGTGCAAAATATCTCATGCTCGATGGGTTTGGCTGTGCAATTGTCGGGGCCCATTTACCATGGACGGAAAAAGCTGTAAATATCGTTCTGGATATGGAAACGGCCGGCGATTGCCTTGTGTGGGGATACGATAAGGTCAGCATTGCCATAAAGATAGAAGGGAAAGTTCCTTATTGACTCTAGCATAGAAGCTTGGACCATTATCGGCAGCCCTTCTCAACAGCACCGAAGTGCAGTCATTTGAGTTGGACGACTGGCATTCTCTAGCTCCATTGCATAGCAATTCTGTCATGCTTCCTGCTCTGCTTGCTGCGGCATCTCAACAGAAAGCCCGAGCAAACGCAGTAATCACGGGTTCAAATCTACTACTATCAACAATTGTCGGTTACGAGGTTGGGCCACGGGTCGGGCTCTGTCTGCATGGAAGCCATATGCTTACCCGGGGGTGGCATTCAGGAACTGTCTTCGGCCATGCGGCCTGTGCTACGTCCGTGGGCAAACTGCTAAAGTTATCGACTGATGCAATAGAGGACGCAGTTGGTATTGCCTGCACGCAGGCCTGTGGGCTGATGTCAGCGCAGTTCGGCAGTGAAGTAAAACGCATGCAACACGGATTCGCGGCTCGAAACGGTCTCTTCGCCGCTCTTCTGGCTAAAGGCGGATATTCTGGCATCAAACACGTTTTCGAAGAAAAATACGGAGGATTTCTCAGCGTATTTGGGGAAAGCTCTGGGTGCCACCCTCCATATCTGGAAAATGAGCTCGTAAAGGGACTGGGTGAGATATGGCAAACGGAGTCGATCCGAGTGAAGCCACATGCTTCGATGGCGGGAACTCATTGCACGATAGATACGATCGCAGGACTGCAGAAAGATTATCCAGAGAAGCTCAAGGACTTGTCTGGGGTCAAAGATATTACTATAGAAATGTCAGAGGCAGCCTTCAAGCATGGTGGATGGACAGCTATGCGACCACTGACAGCGACCGGAGCTCAGATGAGCTGCGCCTATGTAGCTGCTGTCCAGCTGCTTGATGGACAAGTTCTCCCGCAGCAATTCCACCGTGACCTGATAAACAGAGATTCGATATGGAGACTTATAGAGAATACGCGATGCCAGTACACACCAGAGCTTGGTCAAAGATTCGAACAACGCGTCACAATTGCATTCAACGACGGTAGCAGTATCTCAAAGACGATGAATGCTCCCAGAGGTGTCGAACCGCCCCTAACGAACAATGAGATTCTGGCAAAGTTTCGCACTTTTACTCGGGGTCTGATCGATAACAAGCGGCAAGACATCATTGAGAAATTAGTGTTAGGGTTGGAGGATATTACGGATATTTCTTGTTTAGATGAAGTTCTTGCTGGTTCAACGCTTGATCCAATTGCTTGATCATAAATCAAAGAATAATATCCTGCTTTATCACGACAGATGGAGTCATTTGAAACGATCTATGCTGCATATAGTCTTGGCCATATTTAAGATCTGGAATTCCTGAGCTCCGAGTTTCTCGATTCCCGATTAGGGGAAAGCAGAAAGCGGTTAATGGATAATTACTGTCTATAGAGGCCGAACCTCAGAGAGCTCAATCCACTTAGATATTCGTAATCCTAGTTTCCTCCTCCAACAATGGCCTAACAATGCTGTAAATCCACTCCTGTTTCTTTACGTCCGAGTACTTCGGGTAGGGCCGGCGGCAGTGGCAGCTCTCAAGAGGATAGCCTCTCAGTGTGGCCACCACAAACTTCGTCCCGTTGATTCCGCCCTTGCCAAAGCCCCATTCCATTGTAGCTAACTTGAATTGTAGGGCTTGCGCCTTGTCCAGCTTACCAGCTTGATAGAGGTCGAAGATCTCAATGCAGACCTAATTATCGCGTTAGCGAGAGAATATGCAAACATTAAGAATGTGCCGTTTGGAAAGGACGGAAAAACCAACTCTGGGGTATAGGTTGGCGACTCCAGTAATGGCGCCCGTGCTGCCTACCGACATCGCTGGCACAAGCCAGTCGCTCTGTCCAGCCAGTGCACAGAAACTGTCCGGAGTAAACTGGGCTCTCACGCGGGCCACTTTTGAGATGGTGCCGCATGTAAGCTTAACGCCTACAATGTTGGGATGTTGACCCAGACGGGACAGCATGTCAGAGTTGACGTCGAGGCCGGCCACGATGCTAGGAAAGTTGTAGATGAGCACGGGAAGCAGGCTCGCATCAGCTAACTATAACGAAACGGAATATCAACAATGAGGTCTTAACCACGAGGTTCTCCTGGTCACTCAAAAGAGATGAAAACCATCTTTGATACAAGGAAATTCGTATCTATGATCTCACCTCCTCAAAGAATGACACGATTGCCTCCTCATCCATAGCAAAGTGGAAGTAACTGGGGACTAGGACCAGCGCAAAATCAGCACCTGCAGCCTTCGCCAGGAGCGTCTCGGCGATCACATCGCGGGTAGACTGGCCGCTGCAGCCCATCGTAATAGTCAGGTAAGGCCGACCAGCCTGTGTTGCGATGTCACGCGTGGTCTTGACGAGTTTCTCTTTTTCGTCGGCGGTAAGGGTCACGGCTTCTCCATTCGTGCCGGCGATGACGACTGTTCATCGGGAAGTTCTAGTTAGTAACGTTTGTCCTGGTAGCTCAGCCAGTCTAGGTGAAGGTGCAACCTGCCTCCATGGAGACCGGAGTTGACCAGGAACTCGATATGTTTCGTCTGGACATCCCAATCAATTTCCTGGGTCGAATCATCATGAAACCACGTCAGGGTGGGAACGTGGATTCCGGGTGGAAAACACTTCCTGCCGGATAGAGAACCCATGATGTTGATGTTATAGATAATGACCCAGGCCTGCTCAATGGCATATAACAAAGATACTCGATCTAAAACAATTGAAAAAGAGAAAACGCGGTGCAGGAACTTCAAATGTTCTGGGGATTTGTCTAGAATCCATTTCTTCACTGTTGTATCCAGCTCACCATATTATTGCAACATCGGTGGAGCCTCTTCTATCGCGTGGGGCGTGAGATCTTGCCGTGAGAGAGGCGAGGGACTGAGGCCAAGTAAAGCGATCGGGACAGGACGTGGACAACGTCGGCTGATAACTATCTACATAGTACCTAGTAAGCCGCCACACCCGATCGGCTCGACATGCGATACTATGCTTGTTTAGACAACAGGTTTCACAGCTAGGGATAAACTTGCTGGATGATACTTATCTGCCATTGGCTGCCGGTAGATATATTTTATCTTGGACCTGCTAAAGTGCTTGATTGAGGATCAAGTCCTAGGAAGTTAACTTGTTTAAGTTACTATGCTGACAAAGCCGCTAGCCAGGCAGGAGACTGCTCCAGGGCCCTAGGGTCCCGAAATTTTATATTCTGCTCAATGTTATCTCTGGGGCGCCAGAGCATGGAGGGTTCCAATTCGCCTGCCTTCTTCCCTTTTGGGACCAGCCTAGTACACAAATATATCTAGGTAGTTGCTAGAGTTGGAGCTCTCTCCTTTCTAAAAGATTTAACTACTAGAGAATAAACCTCTTAGAGGAATCCCAAGCCCTTGATTAGTTCTCTCCTAGCCGTTGACATTATCTAAGCTTTCCTGGAATATCTCGCTGTTCCCTAAGGATTATTCTTCCACACACGGAGTATAGTAGGACGGTTTTAGACTTTCATGCCTTATCAAAGATAATGCTCCTTGTATTGAGCTTGGTACTTGACTTCAGTACGGGTTTGGCATAAAAGAGTGACCGCAATGGAGTATAATTGGAACCAAAGAAGAGTTCGACGTACAGAGGCTCTGGTTGGCGTCTAGACTCGACTACTTCTTATGCTGCCAGATCATGTCTCTCGAACGCAGAACTCATTCGGATTGATAACGCACAACATCCATTACCTAAGAGATACCTCCATACTCACTGCTTCGCTAACGATCACTTCTATTCCTTTGGTTGCCTCTCCACGTGTTCAGCCTCGCCGTTTCTATCCAAACATGCCCCCTTAGTCTGTTCCGCGAGCGCGCTTTCTAGAGCATCGGACTCAAAGTGGCCCTTCTTTGACCACTGTGTTAGGGCAACAATAGGATCTGTCTTGTAGAAGATAGCGTCGATCTGCTCCAGACGACGGCCTGTGGTCTCCGGATAGAATAAGTAGATGATCGGTACGAAGGCGAAGTTGAAGATAGTGAATATAATGTAACCTTTCCATCCTTGCGAGGACATAGTGCTAGGTGTTAGCATGACAGTAGCAAAGTTCCACAGCCAGTTGGATGAAGTCGTGATGGCATTGCCCCTACTACGGAGGTGCAATGGCATAATCTCGGCACAGTACAGCCAGGGGATGGCCAGCCAACCGATTGCGAAAAAGGTGTAATAGAGAAAGAAAGCAATGGTGACAACGACGAAGGCACCGAACGACCCTGACCTAATGCCCAGCGACATGGTCAAGAAGCAACAGCCCATGCCAAAGGCACCAAGCATGAGGCAGTTTCGCTTGCCAACACGGTGGATCAAGAATGGCGGAATAATGGCGGAGAGCATGTACCCTGATAAATAAAGCAGTCAGATCTGCACTGGTTGCATAAGCCTTCTTAGAAGGAAACATGAAGAAGACAAAACTTATATATATATATATATATAAACTCACAAAGGCCATTGAACCCGGACAATAACAAAGATAGATTGTGCGACAGCCCAACGGAAGTCTCGAAGAGGTAGAAGATGTAGTACCCAATGGAACAGACGCCACTGAGCATGACCATGGCCATAAGCCACCAGCCAAGGGCAATTCGGCGGAAATTTTGTTTAGGGTTTAGGGTTTAGGGTTTAGGTTAGGGTTTTAGGGTTTTAGGGTTTTAGGGTTTAGGGTTTAGGGTTTAGGGTTTAGGGTTTAGGGTTTAGGGTTTAGGGTTTAGGGTTTAGG